>JAQZBX010002952.1:0-68251 GCA_029593785.1 Cabassous unicinctus
TAGTTACAATGGGTTCACACCCACAAGAAAGGAATAAATTTAAGAACATATATTTCTGACTTACATACAGCTTCAAATCACCACAACTGGTAACCTCTAATCTGCTTTCTATCTCTGTAAATTTGGAATTTGTAGCCATCTCTAATAAGTGATATCATACAATTGTTGTCCTTGTGTATCTTGCTTATTTCACTGAGCATAATGTTATCAAGGTTCTTCCATGTTGCAGCATTTTCTCATAATTTTAGTTTTTAATGGCTGAATAAAATTCCATTGTGCGCATTTGATACATTTTATTTATTCATTCTTTTGTTGGTGAAATTTGGGTTGTTTCCAATTTTTGGCTATTGTGAATAATGTTGCTATAAACATTGGTGTAAAAGTATCTGTTAGAGACACTATTTTTACTATCTTTGGGTATATACCTAAAAATGGGATGGCCAGGTCAGGTAGTAAGTCTATATTTAACATTCCTATGAAGTGCCATATTGCTTTCCACAGAGGCTGCACCATTTTATATTCCCACTAACAATACACTTGAGTTCCCATTTCTCTGTCTTCTCTCCAACAACTGTTATTTTCCATTCTTTAATAATAGCCATTTTTGTGTGTGTGAAGTGGCATCTCATTGTGGTTTTAATTTGTATTTCCCTAATGTCTAATGCTGTTAAGCATCTTTCTTGTGTTGATTGGCCATTTGTACATTTTATTTGGAGAAATGTCCATTTAACTAATTAGCTCATTTTTAAATTAGGTTGTTTCTCATTTTCTTGTTGAGTTGTAGTTCTTTAAATATTATAGATATTAAGCCCTTATCTGATATATAGTTTGAAACTATTTTAGTCCCATTCTGTAGGTTATCTTTTCCTTGATAATTTCCTTCAATGCACAAAATTTTTAATTTTGATGAAATAAAATATACCTATTTTTTCTTTTATTTCTCACGCTCTTGGTGTCATATCTGAGAATCCATTGTCAAATGCCTGTTCGTGAAGATTTGTCTCTATGTTATTTTTTATGGATTTAATAATTTTACCTCTTATATATAGGTTCTTTATCCATTTTGAGTATATTTTTTATAAGGTATGAGATAAGGGTCTAACTTCATTCTTCTGCATGTGGGTATTCAGTTTTCCTGAAACCATTTGCTGAAGAGACTATTCTTTCCCCACTACATGTACTTAGCACCCTTGTCAAAATTCAGTTGGAAATAGATGTGTGGGTCTATTTCTGGACTTTCAATTCCATTCAAATGTCTATTTATCTATCTTTGTGCTAGTACCACAGTTTTGATTCCCTTGTAATAAAATTTGAAATTTGGAAGTGTGAGTCCTCCAACTCCATTATTTTTAAAGAGCATTTTGGTTGTTCAGGGCTTATTACTACTCTATATAAATTTCAGGGTTGTATTTTTTCATTTCTACAAAAAACGTTACTGAAATTTTAATAGGGATTGCTTTGTATTTGTATATTGCTTTGGTTAATATTGGCCAGTTAAAAATGTTAATCTTTTCATTTACTTAGGTCTTTAATTTATTTCATCAGTGTTTTGTAGCTTTCAGCATAAAAGTATTTTACATTCTTTATTTTATCCCTAGATATTTTATTATTTTATATGCTATGGTAAATTGAATTGTTTTCTTAACTTCCCCTTCAAATTGTTCATTGGTAATGTATAGGGTCACAGATGCTTTTTGCATGTTGATCTTGTGTCCTGCCACTTTGTTGAATTAATTTATTAGCTTTAATTTATTATTAGTTTTCCTGAGGATTGTTTTGGGTTTTCTATATATAAAATTATGTTGTCTGCAAATATAGATAATTTTACTTCTTCCTTTCCAGTTTGGATACATTTTATTTCTTTTTCTTGCCTAATTGCTCTGGCAAGAATTTCTAGTACAATATTGAAAAGCAGTGGTAAAATCAGGCATCCTAGTCTCATTCCTGATCTCAGAGGAAAAACTTTGTCTTTCACCATCGAATATTCTATTAGCAGTGTGTTTTTTAAAAATGGTCTTTATCATGTTGAGACAGTTCCTTTCTATTCCTACTCTTCTGAGGGCTTTTATCAAGAAAGGGTTTTGTGGAATGCCTTTCCTGCATGACTGAGATAATAATCATGTCATTTTTTTCCTTCATTCTATTTATGTAGTGCATTATGTTGATTGGTTTCGGATGTTGGACCAGCTTTACATTTCTGGGATGAAACACACTTGGTCATGTTGTATAATCTTTTTACCTGCAACCAAATTTGGTTTACTCATATTTTGTTAAAGGAATTTTGTATCTATATTCATAAGGGAAATTCGTCTGTTGCTTTCTTTAATTGTGATAGCTTTACCAGACTATGGCCTCATAGAATAAATTAGGAAGTGTTCCTTCCTCTTGAATTGTTTGGAAGAGTTTGAGAAAGATTGTGTTAATTCTTCTTTAAATGTTTGAAAGAATTCATCAGTGAAATCATCTGATCCTGAAAAGTTCTTGACTATTGATTTAATCTCTGTATTTGTACACATTTGTTGATGTTTTCTAAAAATCTCTATTTTATTTGAATTATCTACTGAAATACATTAATGGAAAATAAGAAAATAATCCATAGAATAACAGCTAATTAGAAATATCAGAAGAAAGGATTAATGAACTGGAAGTTAGTTCAGTAGAAAATATCCAGACCAAACCATGAAGAAAGGAAAAGAATGAAAGACACAGAAATGAATGTATGGAACATGAAATATATGGAACATGAAAAAATATATAATTTGCATTCAGTCGAGGACTCAGAAGAAGAAATAGGAAAGAAAGCATAAGCAATATTTGAAGATACTAATCAGGAATTACCAATAGCAAAAAACGACTTCAAAAATAATTCCAAGTACTTCTAGGAATACCCAGCTAGATAAAAACAAAGAAAACTACAACTTGGAACATTGTGGTAAAACTGCTGAAAATTGAAAAGTTAAATATAATCAATAAATCTTAATATCATCCAGAGAAAAACACAATATTGTCTGAATGTTTCTAAGTATATGAAATATATTGGGATATTTCATTGGATAATTGATTTAAGAATTCAGAGATGTTAAAACTGGAAATACTATTCTATACTTACTTCTAATCAAACCCATCCATCTCTTTTCACACTATATTTCTTTCTTTTCCTTTCAAGGTATCATCTCTATCTAAATTCTCACAATTTTCTAACTTAAATATGAGATTATGTCCCAAATGTGTCATGTACGTCAATGCTAAATAACTTTCGATACATTTTTTTTCAATTTCTTACAAGTTTTTCCCCCTTAAAGTACATCTTTGATTATGACTAAACAATTATTTTTACTATAATATAATCTGTTTCAACCTATTATTTTCAAGACTGAAGATGAAAGGTTCATTTTAGGAACATAGATACCTTATTGTAAGTCAAAGAGATTATATAAAACAACTTGATACAAAGTGTCATAAATTCATTTCATTTTATTATTATTTGAAATAATTATATATTAAAAAGAATTATGTTCTTGTCAAAAGTAGCTGGTTCATATGTACTAGCAAATTTCATAATTTTGCTGACAGTTTTCGTAGTAGATGAACTAATTATTTCACTTTTTTTAAACATCTGTATGTAGAATAAAATTTGTAGGGGCAAAGAACAATCAAAAGATTAAACTGTAGTGAAAGTAATGTAGTAACACAAATCACAATATTGGAGGTTCCCTTAAGGGGTTGGTGGGGTCTTTCTGGATAGCTCTTTATAGGAGTACGAAATATAAGGACCAATAGAAAAATATGGGAGTCTATCTTTGGGAGAATGTTGGAGAGTCAGGAGAACACAGACTGAAGACAAAGAGTAGAAAAGGACATAAGAGCAATAAGGCACAGATGGCAGAAGACATTCAAATGATAAGTTTAATGCATTAAAAACAATTTTCTCCTAACTCTTTAGAATAACTTGAAACTGAAGAATAGCTATTTATCTTTCTGCTAAGGGTTCACAACAAAGGGCATAGAATTGCTGAATATTCCCTGTTTTGTTATAAATTTGGATTTTTCTCAAGGATTCAGTAATTATAGATAATATGTTTAAGTATGTTTAAAATGTATAAACCATGATAATTTTCTAATTTCTAATTTTCATTCATGTCCAACAGCAAATGATTATGAAGAGAAGATGAAGGCTGCCTTATGGAACTATGGTAATATTTTTATTAGTTTTCTTACACATGATAATGTGAATAATAAATATCCTCACTCTTATTTTTAAAGTCATGTGGCTTACTATTAATAACAATGTGTTTTAGAATATGCAGCAATCACTTACATGAAAAATAAGATTGACATTGATTTGCACATTTATTTACTGCAGCTCATCAGGAGGAAAAAGTCCCTGAGGCACTGAGGATGATGATGCTGACAGGAGTTTATCCAACTCTCTCCTTTCCATTTTCTGCTCATAAGAAAAACACATTCCTGTTTCTGTAAAATTAGCAGTCAAACCAAAGTTTATTTGCATTTTTCTTTATTTTTCATCTCTGGCTACTTACAGCCAGATAGATTGTTAGGGTAAGTGCTTTGTGGTTAAAGTAATCCCTGACCAAGTAGACTAATGGAATAATGCTAAGATTACTTTGGTGACAAACATATTTTAAAGACGTTTTCAAGGAATTAAGTTGTTAAATGCACTTAAGAGCTTTTCCAAGAATTTTAATACTGCTACCTTACTGTCCTTAGTCAAATATCTTTTGTGGCTAAAAGATTCATTCTCTGGTATCTGTTATTCTTTGAATTTAACACAGTAAAAATTGTAGCAGAAACAAGGGGACCACTTAAGATCATATGTGGTGAAAATAGTTATTAATAGCCTTTTGTCCCATTTTAAAATCAGGCTATACCATATCCATATGAATTCATAAATAACAGAATTAGATCATTTAGGCTTAGGATAATCCATGTGATTGACCACACCTAACCTCAAACCTTAAGCCAAAACTATAGTTACAAAATTGAAAAAAAAAAAAACTTCAGCCAAAATCCATTCAATGTGATCAATATATTCTTAAAAAAAAATTGTTGAATGAACTCATCAAATAAGTAACCATGAATATAAAGTTTAAGATTATATAAAAACAGATCAGATTCTGACAACATTAATCTGACTTTAGGAATTGCTATTGTTAGTTTCTGTTAAAAGGTATATGCTCACCGTAAGGTTTGGCTTCTTAAAGCATGGTTAAGTCCACCTTTGCCTATAGTAGATAACTGTGTTCAAAACTAATAAATAATCTAAACAGTTTCACCCCCATTCCTTATTGTTTAGTCTCCAATTAAAATATAGCAAAAGAAAGAAAGTTACTCGTCTCAGTGCATCAATGAATTTGTTAATGAATCAAATTGTTTTTGAAAGAATTACCCAGTAATTAGATTTACTTGTATTGCTTAAAGTCATGGATTAGAAATAGAAAACTTTTCTTTCTATCATCTTTCTTTCTATCTATCTATCTATCTATCTATCTATCTATCTATCTATCTATCATCTGTCTATCATCTACCTTTTATGCATATATATATTCATATATATTTATGTTTAAATAACTCTCAGAAAGAAGATGAACTATGTAAAAAGATTCAGATGGCCTCATGTCCATTTCAGATACTTGATCAAGAAAAGTAAAAGGTGGTTTAAAAATGAGTTTGCCTATTATCAGCATAATTTTCTCTTCTTGGCTTATGTAAACTTTCTTTTTTATGTTAAATTCGGTGTCTTCCAAAATATCTACCTTTAGCATCTTTCCCTGTCTTTTATTCTTAGATTACACTAGAGAAAGCTATTGTCATTTTTTTAATGCAAAAAAGCAACACCTTTAAATGAAATTAAGCATAGTTACAAGAAAACTAAGAGTAATCACAACTTACCAAATGAATCTGCAAATATTTAAATGAAGCAAATCACTTTTTCACTAAACTACCAAGATATGTTGGCTTTCATCTATGTTGTTATTTTCCCATTTTGTAAAAACAAACTATTTTACTTAGTGTTCCAAATATGGGTCTTTATTTATTCCTATGGCTTTCACTCCAAGGTGATATCATTAATGTCATAAAGACGTATTCCTGCTATTGCTTTTTTATAGTGTCTTTTTAAAAGGGAACATTAAATTGTTGTTTGTTGATTTTAATGTTACCAACTAAATAAAGAAACACCCCTGAACATTATATTTTATAATGACATTCATTATAATACCATTATATTTAGATTGAAAAAGGAAAAAAAACATTTTTAAAAGATTTATTTAGACTGGAGAAATATTATTTATGGAAACTTTTAATATATTAAATTATTTCTATTTATATACTATCTGGACATACAGTTTAAATTGTCATGCAAGAAGTTTAATTTTAATTAAAATAAATTAAAATGCAGTCAATGAATAAATTTTCATACCTACAGTTTAAAAAATGAAATCCTTCCATCCATGAGTAATGGCTGCATTAGTGTCATATCTACTGACAGTGAGGACACATGTTTGCCACTTCTGATACATAACCATATTTAATCTCTCACCTAGCTTTTAAGTAAATATTACTAAGCCCCATGTCCACAAGAAAAGTAGGAGAATTAAGCAATACATCTAAATCAAAATATTCTGAATTTATATATGCCTTTAGAGACTTGTCTTTACCAGATATCCAATTATATATGCTTAGTCACTTCAAAAACATATTGGGAGAGATTGTGGGAAGATGGTGACAGACTAACAGGCAGAGCTCAATGCTCCCACAAAACAATGGATAAAGAGCCAAAAGGAGTCTGAGGGACCTGCTTTGGGGGTCAGCAGACCAGGACAGTGCTATAAAATTCCCAGAAGGGTGAGGGGCAGAGACAAAGAAGCTGAAACAACAAAGGTGAGTTACCAAGCCTCTGTGGCAGCCAGGAAGGTCTCCTCTCCCACATCCACAAGATATTAAGCTGAGGTAAAACACCTGGTTCACTGCAGCCCACTGAGAGGGGAACAGATATCTTCCTCCCTGTCAGCTGTTTTAAAGGAAAAGGAAGGGGCAGTGATGTGGCTTTTCTTCAGTGAATTTGGCCAGCAGAGCCTGCTTTCAATCTCTGTCCTGGAGATTCAATATAGGAACACAGGAAAGCCTAGACTGAAACACCTCCTTGCAAAGGTGCATTGAAGAGTGCCATCTGCTGGCTGATCTGGAAATTTCACAGACAAAAACTGTCTTCAGTTCTCTTTGTATCCTTACCCCTGGGAGAAAATCTGAACCCCACTAGTGAGACCCTGGCCCAATTTTGATAACTTAAGTCAGATAATTTTAAAGACTTAGAACAAGTTGAACCAAATATCAAAGAAGAACTGGGGAAAAAAATAAGCAAGAGAGAGAAATTGGCAATCAGAATAAATTCACCAATTCAGATGCCTAGACATCAGCTAAAAATTACAAGACAAACTAGGAAACTGGAAGAGATGGCCCAGCTAAAGGAACTAACCAAATATCCTGAAGAGATACAGGATTTAAGACAATTAATCAGTGATAATCACACAACTCTCCTAAATCACCTTAAAGAACTTAAAGAAAATATGACTAAAGAAATAGAGCATATTAAGAAGACACTAGGAGAAGATAAAGAACAATTTGAAAGCTTGAAAAGAAAAGTAACAGACCTTCTTGGAATGAAAGACACGATGCATGAGATTAAAAACATGTGGGGGGGGAGTGGATGTGGTTCAAGCAATTGGTACATGCTTCCCACATGGGAGGTCCAGGGTTCAGCTCCTAGTGCCTTCTAAAGAAGATGAGCCACAATGAGCTGCAACAAGCCACAACAAGCCACAATGAGCTGCTGCAAGTGGAAATGGCACAAGGGTTTGGGCACTAACCTCCCACATGGGAGTCCCCAGGTTTGATTCCTGAACCTCCTGAGGAAGATGAGCAGAGAGACAAGGGAACCATCTCGGGGAGAGGGGAGGGAATTAAAAAAAAATACATTACAGGCACCTAAGAGCAGATTTGAATTGCTTGAAGACAGAATTATTGATTTCAAAGACAGGGCACCTGAAATGAAAAAGACAGAAGAACAGAAAGAGAAAAGAATGGAAAAAAAGGAACAGAGTCTCAAGGAATGGAATGAAAATGTGAAATGCACAAACATTCACATCATCAGTGTCCCAGAAGGAGAAGAGAATGGAAAAGAGGCAGAAAGAATATTTGAGGAAATAATGACTGAAAACTTCTCACTCCTTACGAAAGACATAAAGATCAATATCCAAGAAGTACAATGCATCCCAAACAGAGTAAATTCAACAGACTTATCTGAGACATCTACTATTCAGAATGACAAATATCAGAGATAAAGAGAGGATTCTAAAAGCAGGAAGAGAAAAGCAAAGCATCACATACAAGGGAAACTTGATAAAATTAAGTACCAACTTCTCATCAGAAATCATGGAGACAAAAAGAAAGTGGTGTGATGTATGAAATGTACTGAAAGAAAAACTGCCAGCCAAGAATTCTGTATCTGACAAAATTTCCTTCAAAAATGAGGCTAAGTTCAAAGTCTTCACAGACAAACAATAACTGATAGAATGTTGCCAAAAGAAAATATTTTGGAAGAGATATGAAAGGGTCTACTGCAGCCTGAAAGGAAAAAACAAGCATAAGAGATTTGGAGAAGAGTTTAGAAATTAAGATTATTAGGAAGCATAAATTAAAGCATAAGATGACAGACAATAAAATGATATGACAACAGCGAGCTGAAGTACAAAGTGGATGAAGTAAGCAATGCCTTTATAGTAATAACATTGAATGTTAATGGATTGAGCTCCTCAATTAAAAGACATAGACTGATAGAATAGATTAAAAAAATATATGAACCATTTATATGTTGTCTAAAAGAGACCCACCTCAGTCGTAAGGACACAACCAGGTTAAAAGTGAAAAGATGGAAAAAGGTATTCCATGCAAATAGTAACCAAAAAAGAGCAGGAGTAATGATAGTAATGTCATACAAATTCAAATGCAGATTTCAAATGCAAAACTGTTATAAGGGATGATGAAGATCATTACATAATAATAAAAGGGGCAATTCAAAAAGAAATAAATATACTAAACATTTATGCACCTAACCTGAATGCCCCAAGATACATGAGGTGTGCACTGGCAAAACTGAAGAGAGAAAGAGATGCCTCTACAGTAATACTTGGAGACTTCAATACACCACTCTCAATATTGGATAGAACATCTAGATAGAGGATAAATAAATAAACAGAGAACTTGAAGAATATGATAAATGAACTAGACCTAACAGACATCTATAGAGCTTTGCATTGCAACACAGCAGGATACACTTTCTTTTCAAGCGCTTATAGATCTTTCTCCAAGATAGACCATATGTTGCATCACCAGACAAGTCTCAATAAATTTAAAAAGATTGAAATTATACAAAACACTTGCTCTGATCATAATGGAATGAAGCTGTAAATCAATAATGGAAGGAAAAAAGAAATTTCATAAATATATGGAGATGAAACAACATGCTCTTTAACAATCAGTGGGTCAAGGAAGAAATTGAAAGAGAATTCAGCAAATATCTTGAGACAAATGAAAATGAGAATACAACATATCAAAAGTTTGGGGCACTGCAAAGGCAGTACTGAGAGGGAAATTTATAGCCCTCAAGGCTTATATTAAAAAAGAAGAAAGAGCTAAAATTCAAGATCTAACTGCACATCTGGAGAAACAAGAAAAAGATCAGCAAACTAATCCCAAGCCAAGCCAAAGGAAAGAAAGAGTAAATATCAGAGCAGAAATAAATGAAATTGAGAACAATAAAACAATAGAGAGAATCAAAAAAACAAAAATTGAATCTTTGAGATCAACAGAATCAACAAACCCTTACCTATACTACAAAGGTAAAAAGAAGAGAAATAAATAAAATCAGAAAGGAGAGGAGAGGCATTACCACTGACCCCCTGTAATAAGAGAGATCATAAAAGGATACTATGAACATAGTATGACATAAAACTAGACAATGTAGAGGAGATGGATAAATTCCTAGAAACACACAAACCACCTACCCTGACCCTAGAAGAAAGAGAAGATCTCAACAAACCAATCACAAGTGAAGAGATTGAAACAGTCATCAAAAACCTCCCAAAGATGAAAAGCCCGGGACCAGATGACATTACAGGTGAATTTTACCAGTCATTCAAAGACCATCTAACAACAATATTGCTCAAGCTTTTACCAAACGTTGAATGGGAAAAAATGTTACCAAACTCATTCTATGTAGCCGGCATCACCCTAATACCAAAACCAGATAAAGATACTACAAAAAAAGAAAATAACAGACCAATATCTCTATGAATATAGATGCAAAAATCCTAGGCAAAATACTTGCAAACAGAATCCAAAAGCGCATTAAAAGAATTATACACCAAGATCCAGTGGGTTTTATCCCAGGTATGCAAGGGTACTGCAACACAAGAAAATCAATTAGTGTAATAAACCATATTGACAAATTCAAGAAGAAAAATCACACGATTCTCTCAATTAATGCAGGAAAGGCATTTGACAAAATACAACACCCTTTCTTGATAAAAACACTCTAAAAGATAGGAATAGAGGGAGGCTTTCTAAATATGGTAAAGTGCATATATGAAAAGCCTACAGCTAGCATAGTACTCAATGGGAAAGACTGAAAGCTTTCCTGCTCAGGTCAGGAACCAGACAAGGATGCCCACTGTCACCATTGTTATTCAATGAGGTTCTAGCTAGAGCAATTAGGTGAATAAAGAAAAAAAAAAAAAAAAGGCACCCCAATAGTAAAAGAAGTAAAACTTTCAATATTCGCTGATGATGTAATTCTATACCTAGAATCTTCCTGAAAAATCCACAACAAAATTACTAGAACTAATAGACGAGTTCAGCAAAGTGGTGGAATACAAGATTAAAAAGCAAAAATCAATAGCTTTTCTATGTACTACAGATGTACAATCTTAGAAGGAAATCAGAAAAAAAAAATTCAATTTTAATAAGAACTAAAACAATAAAATATTAAGGAATAAATTTAACCAAGGACATAAAGGGCCTATATTCAGAAAACCACAAAACATTGCTATAAGAAACCAAAGAAGACTTAAATAAATAGAAGGACCTTCCATGTTCATGGATTGGAAAACTAAATATTGTTAAGACTGTAATTCTACCCAAACGATTTACAGATTCAACGCAATCCCAATAAAAATCCCCAAAGTCTTTTCCACAGAAGTGGAAACCTCAATTATTAAATTTATTTGGAAGGGTAACAGGCCCTGAATAGCCAAAAAGTTCTTTAAAAAGAACGAATTTGGAGAACTCTCACTTCTATACTTTAAAGCATATTACTTAGCTACAGTGGTAAAAACAGCATGGTCCTGTCCTAAAGATAGACTCATTTATCAATGGAACTGAGTCAAGAATTCAGAAATAGACCCTCATATCTACAGGCAAGTATTTTTGACAAGGCAGTCAACCCTTCCCAACCAGGCCAGAACAGTCTAGTCAACAAATGGTGCTGAGAGAACTGGATATCCATATCCAAAACAAAGAAAGTAGATTCATAACTCACACTTTTTACAAAAATTAACTCAAAATGGATCAAGGGCCCAAATATAAAAGTGACAACCATAATAAAACTCTCAGAAGAAAATGTAGGAAAACACCTTCAAGATCTTGTGGTAGGTGATAATTTCTTAAACCTTACACCTGAAGAATGAGCAACAAAAGAAAAAGTAGATAATGGGACCTCCTCAAAATCAAACACTTTTGCATCTCAAAGGACTTTGTCAAAAGGGTGAAAAAGCAGCTGACTCAATGGGAGAAAATATTTGGTAATCACATATCTGATAAATGCTTAATATCCATGATACACAAAGACATCATACAACTCAACAATAAAAAGGAAAACTACCCAATTAAAAAATGGGCAAAAGAGTTGAAAAGACAATTGTTCAAAGAAGAAATACAAATTGTGGAAAACACATGAAAAAATGTTCAACATCACTAGCTGTGATGGTTAGGCTAATGTGTCAACTCAGCAAGGTAATTGTGCCCAGTTGTTTGGCCAAGCAAGCACTAGGCTAATTGTAATACAAAGACATTTATGCACTTTAGTCACCAGTGAGTTTACTGCATAGATAGCTGATTACATCTATATCTACATAAATCAGGGAGATTGCCATCAACAATGAGTGATGCTTTATCCAGGGGAAGTGATTTCAGCATTCAGGGAGAATTTCCCAGCTAGTCTTTGGACAGCCAATGTCTCCCAGAAACTTATCAAGGATCTTCATTGGACTTTCACCAGAGCCCCTGGTTTGCAGCCTGCCTGTGGAACCTGGACTTGTGCATCCCCACAATCACGTGACAGACTCTTATAAAATCTCATACTATTTACAGATCTCTCCTGTTGATTCTGTTTCCCTAGAGAACCCTGACTAATACATTAGCAATTAGGGAAATGCAAATCAAAACTACAATGAGGTATATTTCACATACATTAGATTGGCTGCTATTAAAAAGTCAGAAAACTGTAAATGTTGGAGAGGATGTGGAGAGATAGGAACACTTATTCACTGTTGGTGGGAATGTACAGCCACTGTGGAGGACTGTTTGGCAATTCCTAAATAATTTGAATATAGACTTGCCATGTGACCCAGCAATACCATTACTAAGGCTATACCCAGAAGAACTGAGAGCAGAGACATGGACAGACCTCTGAGCACTGATGTTCATAGCAGCACTATTCACGATTGCCAAAAGTTGGAAACAATCCAAGTGTCCATCAACTGAGTAATGGATAAACAAATTTTAATGTATACACACTATGGAATATTATACAACGGTAAGAAGAAATGAAGTCGTGAAGTATATGACAACATGGATGAACCTGGAAGACATTATGTTAAGTGAAGCAAGCAAGACACAAAAGAACAAATACTGTATGCTTGCATTATTATGAAATAAATATACTGTACAAACTCATGGAGTTAATAATTAGAATATAGGTCACGAGAAAATAGAATAAGGGTAGAGAATGGAAATCTGAGGATTAATATGTGCAGAATTTTTAAAAAGTTTGTAAATCTTTTGAAACGAATAGAAATGGTTAAAGCATATTATGGTGTTTGTAACTGGCAGTATTATTATATGGGTATGCTTGAAAGGGAAAGCCTAAGGCCAGTTATATTACTAGAAGGAAATCTGAAAACTGTAACATGGGACTCTATAAGAAGTAAAGCCTCATTTAAAACACGAATATGGGTGTATTGCATATATAAAATTGTTTTTACAAAATATAAAAACAAATATACTAGAGAGAAGGAAAAAGAATAGCAGCTATGTGCGTCAGGGAAAGCATAGAGAGATTGAGAGGTGATGAGTTTTAGTTGCTTGTTTATTATTATTGGAATAATGATAGTCCTCTAAGAATGATTGAAGGGATCAATACACAATTATGTGATTATACTGAATACAGCTGATTGTACACTTTGGATGGATTTATGCTTTATTATTATGTATCAATAAAATTTATTTGTTAAGAAAAATAAACAGCAACAAATTGGTCACACCTTCTGACCTGGTCCTGCTAGTGAGTTTAGCTACACAGATATACCTAGGAGCTTTGTGTCTAGTAGGGGATAGATATTTATAAACTAATATACACCTCTATTTTATAAGTTATGTATCAGAAATCCATATGGGGAATTTTTGAGACTCACAAAAATATGGTATGATTTTTGTGGTTTGAGTCAATTTCTTAACTGTATCATTGAGGGAAAATTAACATATAACTCTATTTTTTAAATATTTTTAAAATTTTCTAAACATAAGGCCCTATATCTGAATAGACAGATATTTAAAAGATCAACTTTAAACACACATACAGACATAGTAGCATCAGAGAGAAATTTCATGGCCACACTTTGGGATTTGCAGGAAATTTACCAGAATGTGAAATTCATAAAGGCAGAGTTCCTTTTGTTTATAAGCTACATATCCGGTCCTCTAAAATGTGCCTGGTTTATTAGCACTGAATAAACATTTATTTAATCTGCTGAATACATGAATATTTATTTTCTATGATATACATTTATAAATATGGTACAGATAGAAATCTTTAACTCACCTATGTTGTTATAGTTTTAAAAGACAAAAATTGTCAATCAAAAATTCATAGATAAAAGAAATTAGAGGAAGTATCTTTTAGATGTTTTAATTTGAGTGCCTAGCATAATACCTAGCATAGAGTAGACACTCAAAAAAATTTGTGGAAAAAATGAAATAAAGATGAAATGCTTAATAAATAGTGTGATGTCACAACCTGTCACTTTTCTAAAGGTTATATAATACTCAGATAGCCTATTTTCAAAATTAGATTCAGTTCTTGCTCACATAAAATATATTTTTAATTTTATTTTTCCTTCTTTGTTTTCAAAAGTCTCAACAAACTGCCTGTTTATATGGTTGGCACCTAACAAAGCTTTTCTTTAGTATTAGGGATACACTTTTCTAAGTGGACATTCCATCTGTATGATGTGACTGTAAAGTCCTCGTGCCCTCTTCACTGAACACACCTGTGTTCTTCAGCACCTAGGTGATTCCTATTAAATTAGCCTTAGGTGATTTGGGGATTTCAGGAAAAAAAAAAATGCAATGGAACAAATTTCAACACAAATTTCCTATTAGGAGTCACTGTGTTAAATTCAGGAATATAATGCTGACAAGACAAACATATTAATTCCCTTTATTGAGCATATACCTTATGGTTTATAATGATTTTTTGGTACTATGGTGTTCTATTTTACTTTCAAATCATAGAAAATGGATGAATGCCTTAAAAATGGTTCATTGAATTTAGAAATTTTAAGTTTTTTGAGATATAAATAACATCAATCAAATGCACTTATTTAAATTGTACAATAGGAAAGTTCTTACATACATACATACACAAACACACAAACACTCACACATAAGAAAATGTCACTACACTCAAGATAAAAAAAATTCTTCATCCCCAAATCCCCAAAAGTTCCCTCCTTCCCTGTTATAATTCCTCTCTCTCACCCCTATCTCCCTCTTATCATACCCACAAAATCAATGATTTTCTTTACAGTTTGGGTTGCATTTTCCAGAATTTTATATAAATGGAATTATATACCTTATGCCTTTTTTTCTATGTAACTGGCTTTTGTTTAACAGCGTACTAGTTTTGAGTTTCAACCATAAAGTTGTCTGTTTAAAAAGTTATTTATTTTTATTGCTGAATGGTATTCTATTGTATACACATTGTTTATTCTTTCAGCTACAGATACTTATTTGTATTCTTTCCCCTTTTTGGCTATTACAAGTAAGGTAACTATACCCATTCATTTCTCTTGGGTAAATACCCAGGAGATGAATAGATGGACCATATGATAGGTGGCAGTTTAACTTTTAAGGTACTTCCAAATGGTTTGTCAAAGTTTTGCACCATTTTACATTTCCACCAGCAGTATACCAGAATTCTAGTTCTTCCACATTTTATCCAACACTTAATAGTCATTTTCATTTTAGCCAGTTTAATAGATTTGTAGTATTATATAGAGGTTTTTTTTTATGATTTTAAAATTATTGTCTGCTCTTCCTTTTATTTTTATCCATGCAAATACATAATGTGTCTCCTCATAAATTTGTTTGATTTTTATTGATAAAATACACATATCCACATACCATAAAATTTTCCCTTTTATGTGTACAATTCTGCAACATGGAGGGGAAAGAAGATTATGAGAAGATAGAGTAGCAAACCTCAGGATTCAGTCCTTCAACCTGAACAACTATTAAATAAGCAAGAACTGTTAGAAACAACTATTTTGAAATTCCAAAGTTCAGTAGAACACTGTATAGCATCATTCAGGGAAAAGAAAGAGGAAAAAGCTGGTAAATTACAGTAAAGACCAGTAAATTGCTCCCTCTATGCATTGGTTACCAGCATCTAGACCCCACTGTTGTGGCAGGCTGCCATGGGGTCCAGTCTCTGGTTAACCCACTGGTGAAAGAAAGCATCATAAATATCCTCTTCCAGAAGACAAGGGGTGGGAATGGCTGATGGATGTTCATGGCTTTTGATTAGTGATTTTGGGTCACTGGGGGCCTGACCATTGTTCCAACTAGTCCCAAACAAATACTGCAGTGGACATTGTTTCAACACATCCCAAAATGACTGAAGCAGAGGAGACTTAAAGAAGCTAGGCTTCCCCTGGTCTGTTGGGGACAGTTAGTTGAAGGGCTGCATTTTCTAGGCAGTTCAAGAAATCTCACCTCTGGGGAGCTATGGAAGAAGTTCCTGGCACCCTTCCTGATCCTCTTCTTAAGGTATGCTGGAGTGAGTTTGCACCCCCTTCATGGGATCATGGTCCTATTTTGACTGGAAAAACAGACTTGGGATACAAATGTCTGGCATGGCTTACTTCCAGAACTTATATTCCAAGCAGCTTGAGACACAAAAGGAATACAAGAAACTATAAAGGTGAACAGTCTGGGGCAAAGGTTTGGCAGCTTTAAACACCTGGGAGAAGGAGACCTGTCTCCTGAGAGGGCAATAAATCTGCTACACACAGGAGAGTCTCCCAAAAAATAATAAGCAAAAGCTTAAGACAAGGCACAGGTCCAGAGAAGACATGGAGGACACTCCAAACTGTATTCACCTTTGGAAACCTTCCTGAAACCTACCTTATCACCAGATGGTTACACAATCAAGAACCAGACATCTCAGGAAATAAATCCCAGAGTTAACATTTTAAAATATTAAAATATACAGTGTACAACCAAAGAATACAAGACAAGCAAACAGGAAGTCATCGAACATCCAAAGGAAGAGCAAAACAATTCAGAAAACAACAATGAAAAAGAACAGAATGTCGACATACCAAACAAAGCCTTCTTAAAAATGCTAAAAGAGTAGAAGGAAAATACAAAAAGAAGAGAACTAAAGTATATCAGAAAAAAAATGAATGAGCAATATGAGAATCTTAGTAAAATATAGAAATTTACAAAAGGAACCAAACAGAATTACTGAGTTGAATATCACAATAACTGATATGAAAAATGCCCAGGAGTGTTTAAAGAGTAGATGGGATCTGACAGAAGAAAGAATCAGTGAACTCAAGGTCAACACACTTGAAATGAATCAGGTTGAGGAGCAGAAAGAATTATATAAAAATTTAAAAAGCCTAAGGCCCTGTGACAGTTTGAATTTGGTGAATCCCAAAAGAGATTATGTTTTTTAACTAATCCATTCCTATAGGTGTGAGACCTTTTGATTGCTTTAGCCTCTGTAAAGGGACCTTGATTTGATCATTTGGTTAGATCACTTTTGATTGGACTATGTCAGTGAGACATGACTCAGGTTGGGTTTCTGCCCTCTTGCTGGGTCCAATATAAATGGAGATACACAGAGACACAGAGAAAGAAAGCCACCATTTTGATCCTGCAATGTGACAGAGAGCACTGCAGGAAAACAGAGAAGACCTGAGAGGCTGCAAGAGGTCCTGAAGTCTGGAATAAGCAGAGCACAGAGTCACAGAAAGAGTTCCTGAGGAGTTGGGCCCATGAAACAACTCAAGGCTGAAGAGATGAGCCATATGCCTGATTGCTCACAGCTGGGCTCAGGAAGAAAGTGGAGCACTCGAGGCTGAAAGAGGAGTCCCAGAAGGAGACAAGCCATATGCCTGATTGTCCATAAGTAGACACCAAGAGATGGTAAGTCTGGAGGGGAAGGCAAGGACCTTGGTAGAAATTGGCCACCATCTTGCTTCATCACATGGCAGGATGCCAGGATCACCAGTAGCAGACTTAAGTGAAAAAGCATCTCTGCTGCCTCCTTGATTTGGGTACTTCATGGCCTCAGATCTGTAAGCTTTTACCTTAATAAAAATTCTCATTTTAAAGGCAACCCATTTCTGGTACTTTGCATTGGCATCCCTTTGGCAAACTAAGACAGAAATCTCTGGAAAACCATCAAGCTTACAAATTTATGCATTATGGGAGTCTGAGAAGGAGAAGAAAAAGAAAAAGGGCAGATGGAATGTTCAAAAAAGTAATGACAGAGAACATCCCAAACTTTGCAAAAGGAGTGGATATGAACACCCAAGAAGCCCAGAGAACATGAAACAGGATATAAATGAAGAAAAACTCACCTTGCCATATTTTAACCACATTATAGAATGCAGAGAACAATAGCAAAGTTCAGAAATCTGCAAGAGAAAAGGAATATATTTTGTACAAGGGAGTCCCAATTAGATTGTGTGCCAATTTTTCATCAGAAATTATGGATGCAAGAAGACTGTGAGTTGAAATATTTAGAGTGCTGAAAGAAAACAAGCACCAACCAAGAATTTTATATCTGGCAAGACATTATTTTTCAAAAGGGAGGGAGAGATTAAGACTTTCTCAGAAAGAAAAGCGGAGGTAGTTCACCATCATTAGACCTGAGGCCCTACAAGCAATGCAAAAGGGTGTTCTTCAGACTGAAACAAAAGGACACTAGATGGTGATTCAAAGCAACATAAAGAAACAAAGACCTCCTGTAAAGGAGCTATTTGTGTAATTGTTGTCAGTATTATTGTAGTGTATTGTTTGGTAGTAACTCCACTTCTGACTTCCTACAGGTAATAAAATGCAAATGCATATGAAGTAATGATAAATCAATGGTTTTGGACATACAACGTACAAATATGCAAGTGATAACAAATACAAAAAAGGTGAGGGATAGAAGAGTACAAGGGAAAGTGCTTGTGTATGCTATTGAAGTCAAGCTAGTATCAAACCAAACACAATTTTTATATATTTAGGACATTAAATTTTAATCCCATGGTAATCACAAGGAAATATATACAAAACATATCCTGATAGAAAAGAGAAGACATTCAATATGGTACAACATAAAAAATCAAATTAATATAAAAGTAGGCTCTATCAGAAGTATTGAGGGACTAAAAAAGTATAAGACTTACAAAGGCTAAATAGAAAATGTCATATCAATAGTGATCCTAACTGTAAATGGATTAAACTCTCTAGCCCAAAGGCAGAGATTGTCAAAAGGGATAAAAAAGCGTGAACCAACTGGATGCTGTCTTCAAGAGACTTACCATAAATTCAAAGATACAAGTAGGTTGAAAGAGATAGGATGGAAAAAAATATATATACCTTGCAAGTAGCAAACAAAGGAGAGCTGGGGTAGCTATACTAATATCAGATAAACAGACTTCAAGTCAAAAACAGTTATGAGGGTCAAAAACAGTCAATATATATTGATAAAGGTGTCAATTCAACAAGAGGCTATAGTATTTATAAACGTAAATGAACCTAACAGCAAAGCCCAAAAATATATGAAGCAAATACTGACAGATTTGAAGGGAGAAACTGATAGCTCTACATTAATAGCAAGAGACTTGAATACACTACTTTCAATATTGGATAGAGTATCTAGTCAGATATCAATAAGGAAATAGAAGAATTGAACAATACTCTAAACAAGCTAGACCTTACAAATATATAGAAAGAGCACATTATCCAACAAGAACAGAATACACATTCTTCCTGAGTGTACGTGGTTCACTGTCCAGGACAGACCATAAGTTAGATCAAAAAACAAGTCTCAATAAATTGAAATTATACAGTGTATCTTTTCCAACTACAACAGAATGAAGCCAGAAATCAGTAACAGAGGAAGAAATGGAAATTTCACAAATATGTGGAAATTAAACAGCATACTCTTAAACAACCCATAAGTTAAAGAGGAAATCATACAGGAAATTCGGAAATATCTTGAGGTGAATGTAAATGAAAATACAACATATCAAATATGGGATGCAGCAGAGGCATTGCTGAGAGCAAAATTTATGTCTTTAAATGCTTATATTAAAAAAGTAGAAAGACTTCAAACCAGAGACCTATCCTCAATACTGAAGAACTGGAAAAAGAAGAGAAAACGAAATCCAAAGTTAGCAGCAGAAAGGAAATATTAAAAACTAAGGAAGAGATAAATGAAATAGAGAACAATAACAAAAAAAACCCAACTTACATAATGAGAGAAAATATATGGAAACCACATATTCATAAAAATTTAATATCCAGAATATATAAAGAAATCCTTCAACTTAACAACAAAAAGACAAACAACCCAATTAAAAAGTGAGAAAAAGACTTGGATGACATCTCTCCAAAGAAGATACATAAATGGCCAGAAAGCACATAAAAAGATGTTTAACATCATTAGCCATTAGGGAAATTTAAATTAAAGTCACAGTGAGATATCATTTCATACTCATTAGAATTGGTACTATAAAAAAAAAACCCAACAACCTGGAAAATTACAAGTGGTGTAGAGGATGTTGAGAAATAGGCACACCCAATCAATGCTCATGGCAATGTAAAATGGTTCAGCCACTGTGGAAGACAGCTTGACTATTCCTTAAAAAGTTACTTATAGCATTTCCATATGATCCAGCAATTCCATTACTAGGTATATACTTAAAAGAATTGAAAGTAGACGCAAAAAGAGATATTTGCAGAATAATATCTTTAATGGCAATGTTTACAATTGCCAAAAGATGGAAGCAAACCAAGTGTCCAACAACTGATAAATGGATAAACTGAATGTTGTATATACGTACAGTGGAATATTATTAAGCCATAAAAAGGAACGAAATGCTGATACATGCAACAACATAGACGAATCTTGAAAGCCTCATATTGAGTTTAATAAGCCAGATACAAAATGAAAAATATTGTATGAGCTCACTGATATGAAATAATTAGAATAAGAAAACTCAGAGTCAGAATATGTGTTACATATATGGGATAGATAAAGGGAAGTTAAGGCTTAAAATATACAGGGTTCCTATTTCAAATGATGGAAACATTTTAGTAACGGATGGTCATAATGATAATGCAACATTGTTACCAGAATTAATAACAGAATTAATAGCACTCAATTATATACCTAAATGTAGTAAAAAAAAGGTTGGGGGGGGTTAGGTTGTATACATGGTAACAGATTAAAAATTAAAAAAACAAAAACACATGGAATTGCTCTACACAGTGAATCCCAAGTTAAACTATGCACTATAGTTAATAGTACAATTTAATAACGTGATTTCAACTGTAACAAATGTGCCACATTAATGCATGTTGTTAATAATAGGGTGGTGTATGGGAATCCTATATGTTACGAATGATTACTTTGTAAATCTACAACCTCTCTAATAAAGAATAAAAGCCAATACTGTCACATCTCTGAACTTCTTCATTGTCACATCTGTCTCTGACCCCAACCAGGAAAATTTCTCTCCTTTTAAGGGTGCATGTAATTATATTGAGTCCACCTAGATATTCCAAGACACTCTTCCCAGATCTGAATCCTTAAACTCAATCACATTTGCAAAATCTCTTTAGCTATGAAAGGCAAAGGCAAAATATTTACAGGTCTCAGGGATTAGGATGCTGACATTTTTGAGGGACCATTTTTTCACCTACTATCCAAGGGAATACCCTGTTCTCACTTCCTTTCCTGCCTCTGCATCATCATTCAGTGCTCCTGATTGACCAAACGCAACTAGAATCCAGTATAGCAGGAAACCAATTGATGTGATCCATATGGAGCAAATTAAATTTGAATCAAGAAAGAATTCTATATTTATCCAAGGAAGCAGGCTTATTAAGAGAAAATGAAGGCATTTTTGGAAGTTTAAGACCTTATTAATTTTACAGTCTAAATTGTCATTAATATATATAAAGTTTTTTCTCTAGTATGCATTGTTAACAATGAATAAAAACAAAAAGTCATTGAGCACCTTTCTTTTATATATCAACAATGTATATATAATCTGCTTATTAACATAGTTTATTCTATGACCTTATCATAAAATGTGAAATATATAAATCCATGATGGTAATTGTTCTGCCATATTATTTATTTGATCATCATCTAAAAGCTTTTTGATATAGACATTTGAATAACAATTAATGTACTGTCTCTTTCTGATTATGCATAGAAAATATAAAAGGAAATAAAAGGAGAGAAAATACAATGACAAAACAAAAAATGTATCTCTTGTTATAGTAAATAAAAGAGTAAATTTCTGGTGAAAAATTAAAATGCAGAATATCTCTGATTGTCAAATGATCCCAGTTACATGCTATTTGTAATAGACTCACCTAAAAATAGACGGAGATATGTTGTTGTTTTTTTAATGGAGAAAATGGAAATTGCATGTGCCAGGCAAATAATAGGAAAAAAAGCATGTCTTTTAACAATAATAACAAAGAAAATTTCAGGACAAAAAAAATTTAAGTGAGGCAAGCTGAATTTGTCATAATATATGCATCTAAAATAAAACTTCAGATTATATATTTTAAAGACTGCCATTAAATAGAGCAGAACTATAAAATCCATTATTACAGAGGGAAAACTCACATATTTTTCAAAACAAAGAGGAAGGGAAGAAATAAGGAAATAGAGTTCTTAAAAAACACAATATATTAGTTTGTTCATATATATGTACAGTTACCTGTGTGTATGTGTATTTAAATGAAAAATGTGGGTATTCTCTTTCTTAAACACAAATGCAACAACTAAATTAACTGATTATCTATTACTCCACAAAGTATAACTCAATTAGTTTTAAATGTAGAATTCACGTAAACATTATCCAAAAAAATTGAAATATGTTTGGTGTTTAAAATGATAAAAAGCAAGGGACAAAATTATCTACTTAAAATTTCAAACAAACTTTAAACCCATAGCTAACATGAAATAAAAACTGAGAAGATAGACTCTTTAGAAACAGATGATGAGAGCACTATTTAGCAAAATTTGAAGGAATAAGAAACATTTCTTAAAGAAATTTTCATAGCAAAGAATGCATTAAGAAAAACAATACTGAAAGATTAAGTAAACTAATCATTCAATTCATCAACCAACCGTTCATTTTTTTAAAACTCCCAAAATAGACATTAGTAGCTTTATTTTTTTAACAGCCAGCTTTATCAGTGAAAGAAAAACAGTCTTCTTGAAAAGACAATTCTAATAAAGAGAAAGGAAAAGTGACATACATAATCACTATTAGGAATGAAAAATGAGATACTATACCTGTAGTCAGATGGATAGAATATAATTTATATCAACAAGTTCAAGAAATCCAGATGAATTAGATTTGGTATTCTTCCTCCAAATCCATAATCTCTGCCTACTGATGAGATAATATCAGGCAAACACAAACTGAGGGACATTCTTCATTAATAACTGATGAATATCTTCAAAAGGGCCAAGGTCAAAAGACAAGGAAAGACTGAAAAACTATCACCAGAGGAGATTAAGGAGAGTTGACCGCTAAAGCGAGGTTTCCTGGGTTGGATTAAGAAAAATGATATTAGTATGAAAACTGGGAAATTTGAATAAATTGTGTAGTTTATTTAAAAATATTTTACCAATGTTAATTTCTTGGTTTTTTTAAATGTCCATTTTGGTAAGATGTTAACATTAGTAGGAGCTGGCTAAAGAGTAAACAGGAAAAGTGTAAAACTTTTACAATTCTTGGTAAATCTAAAATTAACTCAAGATAAAAAAATTTTAAAAATCATTAAAGTCAGAGAGTGTTATAGCTGAATATTATCAAATATTCTGTTCCTTGAAGAAGCAGGTAATTTTCTCTTTTTTATAAAAGAGGAAAATTTTTAAAAAAATTTACGGTCAATGAGGCTTAAATATTCTTAACACCATTACTGAAAAAAAAATAGAACAAAATAAAAAACGGCCACTATCACTTATTTGCCTGGATGATAAAAATAAATTATTAGAAAATCATGTTCTAAAGAATATTTCATTAATATTACTTCTTAACTATGAAATGTTTCCTGAAGAAATGCAAAGTAATTAGAAAATAGCATAATTTTTTATCATTATGATGGTGGCAAAAAAAGTTTGACTAAAATTAAATAGCAATTCTTAGTCACTTCTTAGGGAGTAAGAATTGTGAAGATTATTTCTGACATTGATAAGATCATCTAAAACTTGAAGGAAACATGTAAATGATAGTAAGGCACTAGAAACAAATGACACCTCACCGTCCTAGTTTTCTGTCTAGTTTACAGTCCATTCCCGTTTATTAATAAAGTCTTTATATTAAGAAAGCTTTTGGACTAACAGAAAAATATAATGTGAAGACAAAAGAAAGTTCTCATACAATCTAAATTCAGGTTTCCCCATTATTAATAACTTATATTAATGTGGTACATTGTCATAATGAACCAATATGAAAGTATTTACTGTTGTTATTATTACTATCATTATCATTATTATTATTAAACTAAAGTTCATACCTTATTTATATTTCCTTGGTTTTTACCTAATGAGTTTTTTCAGTTCCGTTCCAGAATCTGAACCAGGATATCATATTATATTTATTCATAGTATCGCTTTACACTCCTCTTGACTGTTTCAGTTTCATAAATTTTCCTGTTTTTTGATGACCTTGACAATTTTGCAGAGTACTTGTCAGGTAATTTTGGGCCTCTCAATTGGGATTTCTCTGATGTTTTACATGGAATGGCTGTTGTTATGGGTTTCACATGATATAACAGAATATATTCTATAAACATGGCTTATTCTTAGATCACTTGGTTGAGGTAGTGTTTTTCATTTTTTCACTGTAAAGTTACTCTTTGCCCTGCTTTTCACATTGTACTCTTTTAAAGGAAGTCACAATGCCCAGTCAAATCTTAAAAGAGTAGGAGTTACACTCTCTCTTCTTGGAGTTCTTCTGCATGTGAGATTAGTTTATTCCCCTCTATTTATTAATTCATGAATATTTATTTAATACTTGGATTATAATTCAATAGCATTTTACTCTTTTTTTTGCCCAAATTTTCCAGTATTGGCCATTGGGAGCTCATTCTGTTGGCTCCTATGTCCTTTTGACATAACCCAGTGGTAGGGTCCTTTTTTGACCACTTTCTTACTTCCAGCCATATCTTATACATTCCCTGCCCCAGTCTTAGAATCAGCCATTTTAAGTATACAATGCTTGTGTATAGTTCATTTTACTCCTAGTTTACAGACTCCACACATTTCTAGAGTTACTTTGGTCAGCACTTTTTCCACTACCACCTTTAGTGAGATTGTTGTATACATTTGTAATACAGTCAGATTCTTTTGTCAGATTCTGTATTTATCCTCAGATTCTCATCTCTTAAATGATACATTTTTAATTGTATGTATTAAGCTTCATTGTTTGTTCCTCAAAGTTCTATGGGAATTGATAAATGAATAATGTCATGTATCCACTATTATCATGCAGAATAGATTCACCAATATCACTTTTTTTATGGTTTCACCACCCTAAATAATCCTCTGGGCTTCACCTATTCAAACCTATCCTCTCCACCCCATCCCCTGAAACATTGGGAACCATTGGTTTTTTACTTTTCTATAGTTATGCATTTTCAAAATGTCCTATAAATAAAACCATAAAATAAGTAGTGCATTCAGACTGGCTTATTTCACATAGCAGTATGTGTTTAAGGTTAGGCCATGACTTTACTGATTTCCAGTCCATTTCTTTTTATTGCTGAATAGTACTCCATTGTATGGATATGGAAAATTTTGTTTACCCATTCACCTACTGGAAGACATCTCGGTTATTTCAAATTCAGGGTGATTATGAATATAACATTTATGTACAGATTTTTATGTGGATATAATTTTCAAATCTATCACGGAAATATCTATGAGGGCGATTGCCACATTTTATGTTAAGAATGCTTACCTTAATTAGAAATTGTTAAACGATCTTCCAAAGTAGCTGTATCATTTTGAAATCCAATCAGCAATGAATGAGAGCTCTGGTTGCTACACATCCTTACAAATAATTGACATTGTCAGGTTTTTGGATGTTAGCCATTTTAATAGGTGTTGTAGTGATATCTAATTGTTGTTTTAATTTGCATTTGCCAAATGTCAATAATGTTGATCATCTTTTCATAGGCTTAACTTATATCTTTCTACCTTCTTTTGTGAAGTGTTTGCTCAGATTTTTCCCCATTTTTAATTGGTTGTTTGTTTTTAACATGATATTTTAAGTGCCCTTTTATATTTTGAATACAATTAATTTATCAAGTATATGTTTTACAAATATTTTCTCTCATTCTATGGCTTGTATTTCATTTTTTAATGGTGATTTTCTCAGAACAGAAGATTTTTATTTTAGTAAAGCGTAACATATCCATTTTTCCTTTCATGAATCACACTTTTGGTTTTGTATCTTAAACCAAAGTCTCCCCATTAATTTAGATATTGTCTTATTTCATACATAAATTTTAAAGTTTTCTCCATTCATATCTTGTTTATATTTAGTTAGATTTATTCTTAAATATTATATGCATTTTGTGCTATTATAAATGGTATTCTTTCATTTTTATTTAAAATTCCAATTGTGGATTGCTAGTACATAGGGAAGCAATTGACTGTTATATTTTGACCTTATGTCCTATGACTGTGCTACATTCATTTATTAGTGCCTGGAGGGTTTTAATGCTTTTTGGTAGATTCTTTGATATTCCCTACATGACAATAATGTCATTTTATTTCTTTCTTTCCAATCTGTGGAAGCTTTTATTTTCTTTCTTTTTCTTGTTTTTTTGTACCAGCTAAGATGTCTGCTATGATATTGACTAGGACTAGTAAGGAAGACTATCCTTTTTCTTTTATTTGTTCTTACAGGGTACGCATGTAGTCTCTCACCATAAAATACAATGTTAGCTGTAGGTGTTTTGTAGATATAATTTAGCAAGTTTATTCCTTCCCTAGTGTTTTTTACTTAATAGAGATTTATTTTATAGATCTGATACAATATTCCTTCTGCTTAAAGAATTTCTTATAACATTTTTATGCAGGGCAGGACAGTGAATCCACTCAGTTTGTGTTTATCTGAGAGAGTCTATTTCTCCTTCACTTTGGAGAATAATTTTGCTGGATATAGAATTCTAGAATGGTATTTTTTTCTTAGAACATATTAAATATTTCACATACCTCTTTTTTTTTCTCCCATGATTTCTGACAAGAAATCCATTGTGATTATTATTATTAACCTTTATTGCTAAGGTTTCCCACCTCCACCCTCTATGATGTTTTTCAAGGTGATTCTTTTTCTCTGGTTTTCAATAGTATGACTAAGACATACCTGTATATTTAATATCTATCTCACATTGTGTTCTCTGAGCTTTCTGGATCTGTGGTTTGGTGTCTGTCAATGATTTTAGAAAATTCTCAGCCATTATTACTTCAAATATTTCTTCTTCTTTGTTATCTTTTTCCTGTCTTTCTGGTATTCAAATTACCTGTGTAACACAACTTTTAAAATTTACCCACTGTGCTTGGATACTCTGTTCTGTACTTTTCATTCTTTTCTTGTTCCTTTGCGCTTCAGTTTGGGAAGTTTCTATTGACCCATCTTCAAACTCACTGATTATTTCCATAGCTGGGCCTAGTATACTAATGTGTCAATCAAAAGTATTCTTCATTTTTTGTTGATTTTGTTTTTTAGCATTTCCTTTGGATACTTTTTTAGAATTGTCATCCCTCAGAACATATTACCTATATGTTCTTACATGTTGTCTACTTTTTCCTTTAGAGCACTTAATATATTAATCAATAAATTCCCTGTCTGATCATACCAAAATCTGTGTCATTTTTGGGACTAATTCCAATGTTTATTCTCTGTCTTCAGAGTGTGTTTTATCTTGCCTTTTAGCATGCTTGTAAATTTTTGTTGAAAGTGGAACATAATATATCTGGTAGTAGGAACTGAGTTAAATAGATCTCTGGCGTGAAGTGATATGTTAATCTGGCTAGGGGCTGGACCTTGTTTAATATTTGCTGTAGCTGTTGAGTGTCAGAGCTTTCAAATTCCTCCAGCATTCTTTTTTTTTTCCTTCCCTGAGAGCTCATCTTCAGATAGAGTCTGCATCCAGTAAAATTTTCAGCTGTAATCTGCTGTTATTATTCTGCAGCCCTGTTGGTGTTATGCTAAATTGTGGGGAAGAAGAAATTTTCTAATATTATGATTAAATATCAGTCTTTTAGGGGGTCTGTGTCCCTGGGCTGTGACTGCCATAAGAATTTTTACCCCTACCTCACCTCTCCATCCACTTCCACACTTAAGTGAGTCTAGAGCAGGCAGAAGTGGAAAGAATGCCCCTCCCCCAATTGAGATAAATACTGGGAAACTATTTAATCCTGTTAAATGTAATTTTTTATGGAGAATACTCTGGGCATATGTCGCAAAGGTTAGTTGTCCCTTCTCCCTATCAATAATGAAGGGATCTTTCTTGGCTCATCATCATGAGACCCTAATAAAACTCATGAATGCATTGGGGCCCTGCCAAAACTTTGGCCCCAAGAGCTCTTCACTCTCAAAGCAGTCTACACTTAGTCTCCTGTAATTCACCAAAATATATCATGTAAGTGTTCTTACTAGTTTATCACTCAAACAGCTTCTTCTCCAGGCAAGTAACTCTTGGCTCTAACTCTCTGGATTTGACTGTCTCTCCAGAGTTTGGGGTAACAGCTTGCCTGCAACCTCTGTTCTCTGAAGGCCACAAAAAGTTCATTAAACCTTTTCTTGTTGAGAGATGGGGGTAACAAATTCCAAACTCTTTACATGTCAGAGCTGAAAGTATCTCTCTCACTTTTGGAAGATAATTTTGCTGAACATAGAATTATGGGATTATTTTTTCTTTTGACACTTTATATATTTCACTCTCTTTTTGTATGCATCTGTTCTGATGAGAGGTTCTCTATAATTCTTATCCTTGTTCCTCCTTGTCTCAGTGCCCCAACTCAGATCTTCTCTCAAGATTTTCTCTTTCTTTTGTTTTCATAAATTTGAAAATTTGAATATTATATAGATAGGTGGGATTTTGTGGCATTTACCTTTTTCTTTTTTCTTTTTTTTTTCTTTTTTTTAAGTTTATCCTGCTTGGTTTCCTCTTAGCTTCCTGATGCTGTGACTTGTTGCCTGTTACAAATTTTGAAAAGTTTTAACCTATTAGGACTTCAAATACTTCTTCTGTTCATTTATTCTCTTTTTCTTTTCCTTCTGATATTCCAATTTTGCAGTTGTTACAATTTTCAAATTGTCCCACAGATTCTGGTTGTTCTATTCTGTTTTTTTTTTTCCCCATTATATTTTCTTTAGAGTTCGTTTTTGGAAGTTTTTATTGACCTATCTTCAAGATCAGTGATTCTTTCTTTGGCTTGTCAAATCTACTTATGAGCCCATCAAAGGCATTCTTCCTTTCTGTGACAGTGTTTTTGATTTCTTGTATTTACTTTTGATTCTTTCTGATAGTTTCCATCTTTCTGTTTATGTTACCAATCTTTTTTTTTTTTTTTTTCGTGTTGCCTGCTTTTTCTATTAGAGCCCTTAATATGTTAATCATGGTTATTTTAAATTCCCTGTCTGAGAATTCCAATTTGTCTTTTATATCTGAGTCTGGTTCCAATGCTTGCTTTGTCTTTTATGATTGTGTTTTTTCTTTCCTTTTTGAGGGCTAATGTCCACAGTCTGTGGTATAGTTTTTTTCCCCTCTGTGCTTTGCTCCTATCTATGGCTGGAATATTTCCAAATGATTTCATTTGAAATCCTAACACCTGTTGACTTTGTTTCCACTGCTATAGGTGAGATAGAAAGACTGGAGAAGACTGGAGTGGGAAGAATGCCCTTCCTTCAACTGGAGTAAAACTCTGTCAAAGTCTTTATGCTTAAAAATTAAGACTTTTTAATGGAGAAGGATCTGGGTACATTTCAAAATGATTAATCTTCCCCTCTACCTGCCAGAGCCAGGAAGGATTTTTCTTAGATTTCTGCCATGAGAATCTATTCAGAGTCCTGGAGATAAAGCTCACAAAACTGCAGGGGACCACCTAAGTCTGTAGCCCAAAGGACATTTTCCATGCTCATGCTATTCCACACTCAGTCTCCAGGTATTCATTAAAATTACCACTGCAGTGTTTGCTTCAGTTATATTTCTATTGATCTACCCAGCATGTTTCTGCCCCTAGGTAAGTAGATCTTGGCTCTCTCTCTCTGGATAAACCTGTCTTTCTAAATTTAATGGCAATTTGCCCTGCAACTTCAGTTTCAGATGGGATCTAGAAAAGTCATTGATCTTCAGTTTCTTCAGCTTTTTCTTATTTTAGTGGTGGGGGTGATAATTTCCAAGCTCTTTATATGTTGGAATAGAAACAAATAGTCCAGTCCATTCCTTTTTTTTTTTTACTTTATTTTTTTTAATACTTTTTTATTTTTTAAATAATTTAGATTACATAAATGTTACATAAAAAATATAGGGAATTCCCACATGCCACACTCCCTACGGTTCCCACACTTTCCCACATTAACAACAACCTTCATTAGTGTGGTACATTTGTTACAATTGATGAACACATATTGGAGCATTGCCACTAAGCATGGATTATAGTTTACATTATAGTTTATTGGTCCCTCCTCCTCTTCCAGACCTCCAAATGTTGAAATCCCTAATTAAGTTGTATATATATTTTCCCTCTCTATGCATAGTTCTCACTAGAGAGAAATCTTATAATAAATCTTAAATCTTTAATACCATTTACAGATTTATGGTTTCCTAAATTATATGTTTTACCTTGAAATCTTCACTGAACCCCAGACTCATGCACTCAATAAACTCCTGTCTTCTTTACATGCAATCTCACACATCTATGTGCATGGAAAGTAGGGAGTGAAATTATTGGTAGAAAATCTATAGAACCTACAGTTTAAGAAGAGTAACAATTAAGATTTACATCAAAAATAGGATATGCATAGAGAAAATGACCCAAAAGCATGCTGTCAGCCAATGTCCATACTCTGAATACAGCTGCTTCAAATAATATTTATCAAAAGTATGGAAAATAAGTTGCATGGAATTCATAGCTATGATTTGCACTGAATTCATAGCTACATACTTGAGTTGATATTATGAGTTTTTATTTAGATTGATTTCAAAATAGTATTATTTATCAAAGTATTTTGAGAAAAAAAACCTTCGTTTCAATTTTACTAGAATTTAATTTGTTTTTTTCATATTATGAATATAAATGATATTTTTCAAGTAAAACCTTTCAAAATCTTAATCTCCCAGAATTACCGTAAAGAAATTTCTATATAAACCATATTCATTTTGTTTTCCTTTAAAAAAAATTTTGCAAAAGACTCAGTGGGTGGTTGTGTCAAAAATGACAGCTCATTCTTGAAGAAACTCTAAGGCTTTGGTTAAAAATAAGGGCAAACAACGCTCTATGAGGAAATGATAGAATGCAATTAGCAAGCTACTTCATTGCAGACATTTTAAACCCATTTGTTTCAAATGAACCAATATACATTTTTGGCATACAGCATGTCCCTTTCTGTTATTTTTAGCAAAATGGATTCCTCGCTGTGATAAGTGGAGCAATTGTTAATTTCAGCTCAAAATGGATTCTACTAAACCAGTAGGTAGTTTCATTAAAGCTACTGAACAGTTATTCAGTGCTATAAATAGTCTAAAATATATGATGCTAACGTTTTTTTCCCTCTTAAAAATAAAGTTATTAAAAGAATTGAAACCATATTTATTGGATATCAATATATATGGTATTTTTTTATTTAATCCTCATGAGAACACATCAAAGCAGACATTGCAAGCCTCACTTTATTGATAAAATACTGAGTCCATAGAAGTTATCAAACCCTAGACACTATGGGTACTATGTGGTCAATCTAAGATTTGACTCAGGTTCTGGATGAGTCCAAAATTTGTGCTCTTTTTATAATATTAGGTACTTCTTACAGTTTTATATTTTTGTACATTTGTGTTCAGTTTCAGTCTAAGAGTGCATCTGTTTATATATATATCATTATGAGTTCAATATTATGTTACTAATTAGGGTGATCATATAATTTATTGTCCAAATTGGGACACTTTTCAGAGTGAAATTTGTGCAATTAATAATTAGGCTATGACAATAGGTGTAGACTAGGACTTCTGTAATCGCACTGGGAAATACATTTACCCTAAAATTAGTAGAATGTTCCTATAATACATTATATTATAAATTATAAAGAAATTTATACTTAAGTCATTTCTTCTGGTCCTGGCTTTAATGCTTTTCAGTAGTATGACCTTAGGTAAGTCATATACTTGTTCTTTAAAATCAGGTTGTCAGATTATTTCTAAAATTGTAGTCATGTGCATAGAGGTGTTATTTTCTCATATATTCAATCAAGTAAACTTTATAATTTGTTATGTGATAGGAACAGTGATAGATGCTAAGATATATGAAGATATTTTAAGCAGTCAATAATCTTGTAAATGTCTTGTTTAAACAGACCTAAAACCAATGATCAAAATATTGGTACTGATTTACCTTTTTATTCCGGGGATGACTACTTTGACTAATTCATGTTGACGATTATCTTTCAACAAAAGAATGAAGTAAAGCATTGCATGAATCAGTGCATATAGAAAATCAAATTTCTATTAAGGTAACTTTATTAGACAAACTGGAGGAATATTCTTTCAAGGGTCCTATACTGCATGTTTCACAAGTTCTAATAGTTTTATGATAAAACACCTTAATTCAATTGACCTTAGACCAATATTTCAAGAACACATGATATCACAAATATGAAGAAATTACCCTTGGAATATTCCCATTATTTAATAATATTCCTATACACATCCTATTTAACAATAAATAAGAAATTTTCACTTCTTGTCTCTGGAAGACATGTGATTTGATGAATTTGTTCCAACAATAAATGGACCTTTCCTAAAGAAACAGAGATTATAAAGAGAATCATCATTCAATAGATTAATGAAATAAGAATCAAAAAATGAAAAATAAAACAGTACATTAGACAAATGAAAGTTGGTGGATTTATTAAGAAATTAAATCACTTTATTTAAATATACTTTAATTTTGACGTGTAATTAACAAAATCTGTTTTGTTTTATCCCACCTACCTTGTATTTGTAAGTAGTGTGTATTATATGCCACACACATGACTATAATTACACAAATATAGCCATAAAATGCTTACAGAAGTTTTCAGTATATAATTATTTGCAAACTCAGTAATCATCTGAAAAAAAAAAAGGTCACTATCCTAACCAAAAAGATACGATCTCACTCCACCTGCAGAGGTTTTATGAGATTCTTCCCCTTGCTTTTTCTCCATACATAATGTCCACATATACTACACATAATGTTCGGCTTTTATTCTGCTATGGTCTTTAAAATACAATTTCACAGATGACAAAAAAAGTTTCCAAGAATATGGAATATACTCTGGCAGGTGATTATACCTTAGAGAACAAAATGAATTTCCTAAGTAAAATATTCCATCAAAAAGTTTTCTTTTAAACACGAGACCTTCATAATATAATTGATAATAAAACAATTATATATTAGACCTCATCTGGATGATTGTAGAAAACATGATGATTCCAATGATGGTGGCTTATTTGGGAGATTGTTAACTGTGCACATCTCTCTCTGAAAATAGTTAGGATATTTTGGTGTATTCAAAGAAAAATCTTGAATCATCCAAGGGCATAAGTCCATAAAAAAAGCTGGAGAGTCCAGAGAAACTGCCAATTTATATATATTAAACAAGATAGTAAGATAAAAACATAATAAGCAATCCTGGGAGGGTCCATTTAAATCACACTGAATATTGGGTGGTTTGTGGAAGAATGAATATCTCTGAATTTCTTCTTAGCTCCTCTATGGAACTTGAAAAATATGGAAGTTATACTAATAATGGGAAAGCAGAAGAAATGGCATTCATATTTAAAATTTTGTTTTTTATAGTGAATAGCTTCATTTAAAAACATAATTTTATTTTCTTTATAATACTCTTACTTATATAGGAAGAGCATAATATGAAAAAATTAAGAAATATAAACCCCAGCAACAGTGCATTTCCTCTTTTGGATGAATCAACTCACAAGATTCTTGCATCTCCTGGTCTTTACTTGAGTAAGGACATTAATAATTACATTTACTAACATCACCATGATATAGAACATAAGTAATCGCAATAGAGGACTTGGCAATTATTATTATAATGACCTGGCCATCTGAAGAAGGGTGTTGAAACTTCTCTTTAATTATCTATTTCATATAGTGCTTTGTGTTAAAGACCTTGCTATACTAACCATGTAGAGAAAGCTTTTTGTATGGTTCAGTCTTTGAAGTAAATGGAAACTATGAGCTTGGAACAAGTAAACTGGATTTCTGAGAAGTATGAGATTCAGTCCACATCAATTGCTTAGATTATATTTTAATGGAAAATGAAGCTTTGAAAGAAGAAATGGTCACCCAGTCAGAATATCTAATTCAAGATGGTGGTCACAACCAAGTTGCTTTAGTATCTTTCAAGCTTCAAAAGTTTTATTTTTAATTTGAATGTTAGACTGTGTTGAAGCATGAAATCTCCCCCACAGGCAACAGTCAAATTGTGTGCTGCAATACTAATGTTTAAATGTTGGAAACAGTTGCTGGAATGTGCTTCTTAAAGAAATAGATCTTGAAAGAGAACAAAGATATTGCTCCTCCAGTGAAAGTGGAAAATGGTTCACTGCCTTTTCACAAAATGTGTTGAAATTGTTACAGAGTGCAAGAATCTAGGGAAATGGAGGAAAGGTGTAGAATTATAATGTTTCTGCATGTTTTCATAGAAAAAATACTATTTAAACTTTACAATCTGTTAACTGCCAAAAATAGAACATTACATCTAACAGATAAAATATGTCACTTTTGTTATTTTTATTTTTGTAACATATACATGAGGAAAAATAAAAACAACTCTTTATGAAGAGAATTATTCAATTAGATCACAAGTGCTTCTCATAGCAGTGGAAAGATACTTCATTCATAATTAAGAGTCAGAGAAATAAAAGGAAAAATATTGTGCTAGTACAAGTGCACAGATGGTTCTAAGTCTGTATTTGACATTCAGACTTATAAAGCAGATAGATTTTTAAATAGAGTGATTTTTAATCTAAAGTTGTATTTTTTAATTTTTTGAAATATATCACTCATACATAAACATACATAAACAATAAATATTAGTTGTAAACTTAAGAAACAACCATACATAATATCATATAGGGCTCTCATACCTCACCCTACCACGAATATATTGCATTGTTGTGAAACATTTTTAACTAATGATTTAAGAGCATCCTCAAAATATTACTACTAACCAAAGAATCTTACATTTAGTGTATTTTCCCAACCCACCCTATTATTATTATTTTATATCATTTATACATGAACATATGTAAACAATAAGTGTATAGTAAAAGTTGTGAACTTACAAAGCAAACATACATAACATCATACAAGGGTCCCGTACATCAACCCACCACCAACACCTTATATTGTTGTGAGACATTTGTTACAAATAATGAAAGAATATTGTCAAAATCTTACTACTAACTATAGCCATATCTTACATTTGGTGTATTTTTCCACCAACCCATTCTATTATTTTTTAAAAATATACTTTTATTACAGAAGTTGTGAATTTACAAAACAATCATGCACATGTGCAGTATTCCGATACAACAGTCCTATATAAACACACCACACTGAGGTGGAACATTTGTTACAGATTATGAGATAATATCATCAGAGTATTACCCCTAACCAAGGTCCATAGAATACATTTAGCACACTTTTTCCATACTCCCCCATTATCAACACAGTACATTTTTGGCATAGATGCATCAATATTACAGTATTGCTGTTAACCATAGTCCATAGGTCACACCAGTTGTAGTTTTCCCATGCTTCTCCACATTCCCACCACCCTGCAATAGTGACATACATCTGCTCTAGCTCACAACAGACACTCTGGCATATGTACCATCAACCACAATTCTCATCCGCTTCTGGGCTTACTGTGTTATTCAGTCCCTAGATTATTCTCTAGCTCTCTTTCAATTGACATTTACATCCCTAGACTACACTTTCCAGCTGTTACTCACTGTAATGTGTTACTATCAACTCTATACACTTCCACAGTTTTACAGTAAAATTAATTAAAACTTCTACATATTTTAAGCATCAATAGTCCTTCTCAGTCCTCTTCTTATCTCCTTTAAGAGTCCACCACCTCGTATACATATATATATAACAAATAACATTTATGTAAACAAATGCACATATATGCATATGTATTATATATCATTTTACAAATAAAAAAAAAAGGTTAAAAAAAAACAAAAAGAGTCCACCACCTAACAACAGGTCTTGAAGATGTTTTTCTACATTTTCTTCTAGAAGCTTTATAGCTCTTGCATTTATATTTAGGTTTGTCATTCATTTTGAGTTAATTTTTGTGTAAAGTACAGATAGGGTTCCTCTGTCTATCTTTTGACTAAGAATATCCAGTTATCCCAACAATATTTGTTGACTAGACTGTTCTGCCCAAACTGGGTGGATTTGACAGACTTGTCAAAAATCACTAGACCCTAGATGTGAGGGTCTGTTACTGAACCAACAATTCAGTGCCATTGATCTATGTGTCAGTCTTTAGGCCAGTACCATGCTGTTTTAATCACTGTAGCTAGGTAATATGATGTAAAGTCCAGAAGTGAGTGTCCTCCAACTTCACTTTTCCTTTTTAAGATGCTTCTGCCTATTGGGGAACACTTATCCTTCTAAATAAATTTGATAATTGTGTTTTCCATTTATTTAAAAAATGCTGGTGGAATATTTATTGGGATTGCATTGAATTTGTATATCAATTTGGGTAGAATTGACATCTTAATGATATTTAGTCTTCCAATCTGTGAGCATGGAATGTTCTTCCCATTTTTTAGCTCTTTTTAAAATTTGTTTTAACATTACATTGCAGTTTTCTGAATACAAGTGCTTTATATTGTTGGTTAAGTTTATTCCTAAATATTTTATTCTTTTAATAGCTATTGTAAATGGAATTTTTTTTCCTGACTTCCTCCTCAGATTGCACATTACTAGTATCTTTTAAAGTCTATTTCATCTCCTATAAGTATAGCTACTCTGACTTTTTTTTGTTTGTTTGTTTGTTTTTGTTACTGAATGCATGGAATATCTTTTTCCAGCCTCTCTCTTTCAATCTATTAGTATCCTTGTGTCTAGGTTGATTCTCTTGCAGACAGCATATAGGTGGCTCATATTTTCTTATCCATTCTGCTAGTTGTATCTTTTGATTGGGGTGTTTAATACATTAGCATTCAATTTATTACTGTAAAGACAGTTCTTATTTCATCCATTTTGGCCTTTGGGTTTTATCTGTCATATTTTATTTTCACCATTCCTTTGAGATTGTAGTTACTTTTACTGATATAATCTTCATTTCTAGACTCTCTTCCAAGCCTCACTCTCCAGTCTTTTCTTTTAACATGTAGCACACCCTTTAGTATTACCCACAAAACAGGTCTCTTGGTTACAAATTCTTTCAGTTTCTGTTTATCTGTGAATATTCTATTATCACCCTCATTTTGGAAAGACACTCTTGCTGGATATAAGATTCTTGGCTGGATTTTTTTCCCTTGCAAGATTTTAAATATATCATACCACCGTCTTCTTGCCTCCATGGTTTCTGATGAGAAATTAACATTCTTATTGGGTATCCATTATGTTAGTCATTGCTTTTCTCTTGCTGCTCTCAGAATTCTCTCTTTGTCTTTGGCATTTGACATTCTGATTGGTATGTGTCCCAGAGTTGGTCTATTCATATTTATTCAGATCAGAGTACATTGTGCTTCATGGACATGGATATCTACATCCTTCAATAGTCTTGGGAAATTTTCTATCATTATTATTTCAAATACTCCTTCTGCCCATTTTCCCTTCTCTTTTCCTTCTGGGACATCCATGACACATATGTTTGCATGTCTCTTGCTGTTGTTTAGTTCCCTGAGACCTTGTTCAATTTTTTCCATTCTTTTCATCATTTGTTCTTTTGTATGTTTGCTTTTGGAGGCCATGTCTTCAACTCACCAATCTTTTTCTTCTTCCACTTCAAATATGCTGTTATATGATTTAGTGTATTTTTAATTTCATTTATTGTGACTTTCTTTCTTGTAAGATCTACTATTTTTCTATATGTGCTTTCAAATTCTTCTTTGTGCTTGCCCAATGTCTTCTTAATAGCCTTAATCTCTTTAGCTATCTCATTGAATTTATTAAGGAGATTTGTTTGAACATCTCTTATTAGTTGTCTCAACTATTTTATGTCATCTGGAGGCTTATCTTGTTCCTTTAACTAGGCCATATCTACCTGCTTCTTGATATGGATTGTAATTTTTTGTTGGTGTCTTAGCATATGGCTTACTAGAGGTATTTATTCCGGGTGCAGTTTCTCTCTTTAGTTTAAGGCTTTCTTGCCCTTTCTCCCTTGCTGGTTGTGTAATAAGAGCTGATGATGTAATTGGTGCTGTATGCTGTGGAGGCTCAAGCTGCCTGCATTGCCCCAGGGACTGATGAAGCGTCGCCTACCTTTCTCTTTTGCCAGGGGTAGAGACAGAGCCATAGCCATGTGTAATAATCCAAGTCATGCAGGCCTCGACTGTAGTTGCCCAGAGAGACTGATGCAGCTTCACGCCCTTTCCTCCCTTTCCTGGGATGGTGATGGAGCTGTAGGTGTGGGCAGCAATCTACGCCATGTGGGTCCAAAATGACCACAGTTGCCCCAGTAGACTTCCAATTTTTCAGTCTGTTCCAGCCAAGTGTACCTGCAGTTACCCAGAAAGGCTGGTACAGGTCCTATCAGCTTCCTCCCTGCCAGAATTGGAGCTGAAGCTTAGGCTAGGGCTGCAGTATGATCTGGGTGGAAAAAAGCCAGTCCCTACCATCACTGTAATTTTCAATCAGCCTGGCTTCCCCTCATGCCAGGGGTGGAGTCAAAATGGCAGCCACTGGCCTCTTTCTGACATGTACAGGTTCAAACTTTAGCTGTTCTTAGGGCTATACTTTAGCCAGCCAAATTTACTAATTAGTAGCTGAAGTTGGTGGCCAATCATCTCTTCCTCTCCCATTTTTAGTAAATGAAGCTTCCAACTCCAGCCACACAATAGTTCCTGAGGCAGCTTGTGCTGCCAGAATAGGATGATCATCAGCCTCTATGGTGTGACCTGTATTTTCCCAGAAAGGCTGGTACAGGAGCCCCAGCTTCCTTCCTGCCAGAAGTGGGGCTAGTGCTTAGGCTAGAGCTATAATCCGATATGGATGGAAAGAAGCCGGTGCCTACCAGCACTGTGATTTTCAGTCCACCCTGCTTACCCTCATGTTGGGGGCAGAGTTAAAATGGCAGCTACCAGCCTCTTTCCAACTTGGACAGATTCAAACTTTCGCTGTCCTTAGGATTATACTTTAGCCCCAAAATTTACTATCAGTAGCTGAAGTTGGTGCCCAACCATTTCTTTCTCCCCTGTTTTTGGAAAGTGGATCATCCAATTCCAGCTATGGACTAGCTCCTTAGGCAGCTTGTGCCACCAGTGAAGGATGGCCACCAGTCTCCATGGCATGGAGTGCTCTACTTTCCAATCCTCTCTGCATATGGGCAGTCTCCTCCTTCCATTCTTTCAAGGATGTTGCAGGATGCTCTTCTGGTCTCCTGGAGTCCCCAAACAAGTGCTTTAGATAGATCTGGGTGATTACTAACTGTCCCGTAGCATGAGCTGACTCTAGGAGCTCCTTACTCTGCTGCCATCTTCCTGGTTGTTGATATAAAGTTGTTTTGATAGGCCAATATTTCATATCAACCTTTCAAAGAGCTTCAGGTGATAGGCCCAATTAAGAAAAAATATCAAATAAATAAATAAAATTGAAAAAAATCCTGCTGTACTACCTTATTCTGAATATTTTCATCATAGGATGTTAGAAACCTCTGTATGAAGTTAATTTTGCACTTTTATTTATTTTTCTAAACACATCTATACTTATTTGTAATATGTTATTAAAATGTGATTATGCCTAGCCAAATTAATGAATAACAGTTCATGTAATGATATTATTTTAACATATTTATGTTTATATTTATCATAAACTCTAGGTTATTATACTTTAATATTGCATTGTTTTAAAGTTTGCTTATGGCCTATAAATACCTAGTAATATTGTAAGATTATATTTATATAATTGTTATGTTATATTTTAGACTTACCATTAAAAAGAAAAAAATTCCTACATTTTGCAATCATGAACCTTTGGGACAAATAAGCATGAGAATTGAAATATTTCCTGAATATTAGAGCCAGATCCTATCAAATGAAGTGCCAAAGACTTTGATTTTCATTTTATTTCATGAATAAGTTATGGAAGTATATGAACAAACCACATACTGCCTGTAGAGTACATAGGGATTAAATACTCTCAGAGCTGCCAATGTTAAATTTCTGCCCTTTTGAGGAAATATAACTTGTCCATTTTAAAAAAGATTTTAAAAGTCATTCAAAAATGTCCTAAATGATATTTGATCTATTTTCTAAAGGAATATTTCCAATGTATATGTGTGAGTGGGGGAAGGGTAGAAATGAATTTATAGACAATCCAAACTAAAAGTCATTTGACTATGCACACATCAGAGATATTGCAGATATGGTTCCAGATCACTGCATTAAAGTGAACATTTCAATAAAGCAAATCACATGATTTTTTTGATTTCCCAGTGCATAAAAATGTATGCTTACACTATACTGTAATCTATTAAGTGTGCAATAGCATTATGTCTAAAAAAATGTACATACCTTAATTAAAAGTATTTTATTGCCAAAAATACCATCATCTGAGCCTTCTATGAGTCGTAATCTTTTTTTTTTTTAAAGATTTATTTATTTATTTATTTATCCCCCCCTTGCTGCTTGTGTTTGCTGTGTCCATTCGCTGTGTGTTTTTTCGTGTCTGCTTATCTCCCCCTTGCTGTGAGATCCTGCTGCATCAGCCCACCGCGCCGTGCGGGCCGGCCTGCTCTCACAGGAGGCCCCAGGAAGCGAACCCGGGGCCTCCCACATGGTAAATGGGGGCTCTATTGATTGAGGCACACCCGCCTCCTGCTGTGAGGTCTTGCTGCATCAGCCCACCGTGCTGCGCGGGCCGGCCGGCCTGCCCTCACAAGGAGGCCCTGGGAAGCAAACCCGGGCCTCCCAAATGGTAAACGGGAGCTCTATCGATTGAGCCACACCCGCTTCCCAAGTCGTAATCTTTTTGCCTCCTTTTTAATGTGTGCTGACTGATCAGGGTGGTGGTTCCTGAATTTGGGGTCACTGTAGCAATATCATCAAATAAGACAACAGTAAAGTTTGCTGCATTCATGGACACTTCTTTTCAGGAAAGGTTTATCTGTAGCATGCAAGGCTGCTTGATGGCATTTTACCCGTAGTAGAATTTCTTTCAAAATTGGAGTCAATCTTATCAAACCCTGTTGCTTCTTCATCAACTAAGTTTATGTAATATTCTAAATCCTTTCTTGAAATTTCTACAATGTGCACAACATCTTCACCAGGAATAGCTTCCATCTCAATAAACCATTTTCTTTGCTTATAAAAAGCAATTCCTCATTTGTTAAAGTTTTAGCATGAGATTGCAGCAATTCAGTCAGATTTTCAGGCTCCACTTCCAATTCTAGTTCTCTTGCTATTTCTACCACATCTGCAGTGACTTTCTCTACTGAACTCTTGAACCCCTCAAAGTCATCTATAATGGTTGGGAAGAACTTACTCCAAACTCCTATTAATATTGATACTTCTTCCCATGAATCATGAATGTTCTTAATGACATCTAGAGTGGTAAATTCCTTCCAGAATATTTTCCAATTTACTTTGCCCAGATTCATTAGAAGAATCACTATCTATGGCAGCTATAACATTATTAAATATATTTCATAAATAATAAGACTGGAAAGTTTGAATTACTCCTTGATCCATGGGCTGTAGAATGTCAGTTATGTTAGCAGGTGTGGCAGTTTGAGATTATTTGTGAATCCCAAAAAGAGGAAGATTATCTTTGTAAACTAATCTATTCCTCCGGGTGTGATAGCCTCTGATTGTATTAGATTCAGCTGAGATGGCTTTACCTGTTAAGATTAGGGCATTGATTTAACCACTTCAGTGAGGCATGACTCAGGTTGAGTCCCTAGCCCCTAGATGGGCCCATATAAATGGACACTCACTCAAGAAGACACATAGGAAGAGGGAGAGCTCTGTCATTTTTGATCCTGGGGCCCTGGGAGATAAGTCATTCACCTAATAGTTTGAAGTTGACTTTCTTGGGAAGAGTTGAGACTGATATAAGAAGACCTGAAAGATGAGCCCTATTCTAGCCTACTGCTGAGCTCGTGAAGAAGCTGGGCCCACAGAACCTCAAGAGGAAGCTCAAAGGGGAAGGCTGAACCCTTGCAGAGATCAGCAAACCTCTTGCTTCAACACATGGCAACTGAATTTGGTGACAAAGCAACCTTGAGTTGGACTCTTCAGGGCCTTATAACTGTAAACTTTTACCCCAAATAAATACCCTTTATAAAAGCCAACAGATTTCTAGTAGTACTTTGCATCAGCACCCCTTTGGCAGACTAATACAGCAGGCATGAAAACTATATTCAGGGAAGTGAATGTGGCTCAAGTGATTGGGCTACTGTCTACCATATGGGAGGCCCTGGTTCAATTACCAGGGCCTCCTGGTAAAGGCAATCTGGCCCACGCCACAGAGAGCTGGCAGCCTGCACCATGGAGAGCTGGCACAGCAAGATGATGCAACAAAGCGAGACGCAGAGAATGGACAGTGAGAGATGCAACAGATTGGGAGATGAGGTGACTTGGGAATGGAGTGCTTCTCTCCCACACCAGAGGTCCTGGGATCGGTTCCTGGTGCCTCCTAAAGAGAAAAAAAGCAGACACGGAAAGCACATGAATGGACACAGAGAGCAGACAGCGAGCACAAAAAATGGGGCGGTGGAGGGGAATAAATAAAATAAATCTTAAAAAAAAACAACATTCATTTTACATCTCCATCAGAGCGCTTGGATGCTCAGATGCATTATAAATGAACAGTAATATTTTGACAGGAATCTTTTTTTTCCCTGAGCTGTAGGTCTCAACAGTATAGAGCACAGGCAGAGCAGATTGAGCATAATTCTTAAGGACCCTAGGATTTTCAGAATGGTAAAGGAGCATTGGCTTCAACTTGAGTCATCAGCTGCATTAACACCTAACAAGAGAGAATCAGATCGTCCTTTGAAGCTTTGCAGCCAGGCATTGACTTCTCCCTAGCTAAGAAAGTACTAGGTGGCATCTTTTTCCAATAAAAGTCTGTTGCATTTAAATTAAAAATCTGTTGTTTAGTGTAGCCACCTTCATCATTTATCTTAGCTAGAACTTCTGCATAACTTGCTGCAGTTTCTAAATCAGCACTTGCTGCTTCACCTGCCCTTCTATGTTATGGAAATGGCTTCTTTCCTTAAATCATGAACCTCTGCTAGCTCTAAACTTTTCTTCTGCAGCTTCTTCACTTTTCTCAGTCTTCATAGAATTGAAGAGAGTTAGAGCATTTCTGTGGATCAGGCTTTGGTTTAAGAAAATGTTGTGACTGGTTTGATCTTCTATTCAAACCATTAATACTTTCTCCATGTCAACAATAATGCTATTTTGCTATCTTATCATTTGCATGCTCACTGGAGTAGCACTTTTAATTTCCTTCAAGAGCTTTTCCTCTGCATTCACAACTTGACTAATTGTTTGGTGCAAGAAGCATAGTTTTTGGACTTTCTCAGCTTTTGATATGCCTTCATTACTACGCTTAATCATTTCTAGCTTTCGATTTGAAATGAAAGTTTTACAACTCTTCCTTTCACTTGAACACTTAGAGGCCACTGTAGCATTCTGAAGTCACCTAATTTCAATATTGGTGTTTGTCAGGGAATAGGGAGGGTTGAGGAGAGGGAGAAAGATGGGGGGTGGAAAGCTAGTAAGTGGCAGAATCAGAACACACACATTTATCAATTAAATTTGCTGTCTTATTTGGGCATAGTCACAAAGGTAACATCAAAGATCACTGAACACAGATGACCAAAACAGATATAATACTAATTTCTAAATGTTTGCAATACTGAGAGAATTACAAAAATAATACACAGAGAAATGAAGTGAGCACGTGCTTTTCGGAAAAATGGTGCTGCTGGACTTCCTTGATGTAGGGTTGCCACAAACTTTCAATTTAAAAACAAACAAACAAACAAACAAAAAAACCCATTATCCGTGAAGCTCAAAAGGTGAAACAATAAAATGAGTTATGTCTGTACTACCACTTATACAAGTAATTTTTAAAATCTGCTTAAATAATGAGGTTTACTATATGCCAAGGATTTAATAAACTATAGCCCATGTGCATTAAAATAACTTCTGTTCTGAAAAAATGTTTTATTTGCATATAACATAAATTAAAGTATAAAATCATAAATGTAGAGCTTGATGAGTTGTCACGAACTGGTAACACCTATGTAACCCTCATCTAGATAAAAAATAAACATTACAAATATTTTAAAATCACTTTTTTGCCCACTGCAGCTTGCTACTCTTTCTCTCTTATTCAAAGTTAATCACTTAAGTGGCTTCAAACACCATAGATCCCTTTTGCCTGTTTCAGAAGTTAAATTAATAGAAACATACAGCATGTATTATTTGCTTTAGTTTCTCTCGACATTATATTTGGAAGAGTCATTCATTTTTTTACGTAGATTGAGAAACCATTCATAAATTTTTACTTTTATTCTACTTTTAAATAAACTTATTTCTACAGCAGTTCTAGATTTACAAAAAAATTGCATAGAAAGTACAGAGAGTTCCCATATTCACCCCCACACATAGAGGACATTTACTTTTATTGATAAATCTCAGTACTCATTGTCCACTGTTGTTGGACTTTCAATTTTTTCTTGTTGATCTAATGTGAACACTACTGACGTGACCATTCTTGTACTTCTGTAATGTACATATGCATGTTTTTTTGTTGTTGGCATATATTCAGGAGTAGAATTTTTTGTCACAGCATATGCATATGAGAAACTTTAATAGATACTGCCATATGATTTTCCAGGGGAAGTAGTTCCAATTTACAAACTCTTATTTGTGTGAAAATTCAGGTGGTTAACCAACTCTTGGTATTGTCACTCATTTTAGCAATTTTGCTATCAAAATAAAGTAATAGTATAATTTTAATGCTCTTGTGTTTAATGATTTTGAGCCAGTTTTCACATGTTTATTGGTCATTTAAATAATCTCTTTTATCAAATACCTATTGAAGTCTTTTGCCTGCTTTCCTTTTGATATGTTCTTTATAGGAGTCAGTTACATATCACATAAATATCTTCTCCTGCTCTTTAGTTTCTCTTTTTCCCTATCTTGATGTATTTCAATGAATAGAAGTAACTATTTGTTTGAATAATTTATTTGCATTTATTATTATTCAAATTATTTATTTATTTATTTATAATTTATTATTTATTATTCAAAGTATCTCCTTTTGTCTCTGTATTTTTGTGTCCTGCTTAAGACATTTTCTACTTCCAACATTGTAAAGATACTCTCTAGTGTTATATTAGAGAATCTTTATTATTTCACCTTTAGATTTAGATCTGTAACCCACCCTAAATTGATCCTGTGTATTATATGGGATGCTCGTGAGAGCTCAAGAATCTTTTTTTTTTCTTTTGTCAATTGGATGTTCACTTGACCAAGCACAGTTTATTGAAGAAAATGTTTTCTTCTAGTGGTCTTTTCAATAAAGACATTTTGCAATAAATCAAGTGTCCAGATATATGTGGTTCTAGTTCTAGAGTCTATTATATTCTTTTGTTCTATTTATTTCAATAACACAGTGTCTTAATCACATTAACTTTAAACAGTTTCAATATCCAGGAATAAGTCAACCAATTTTAGTCTTCTTCAAGATAGCCTTGGTTCTTTGCATTTTGATATACTTGTTTCCTTGCATTTCCATATACATTTTTAAATTGACTTATAAATTTCCACAGTAGCATCTCCTTGATTTTTATTATGATTGCCTTGAATCTATAAATATGTTTAGAGAAGGATTTTCATCTTTATAATATTGACCTTTATAATCCATGGATATAATATTCTCTGTTATTTGTGTCTTTTAAAATGTTTCACTGCTTTGTACATATTTGTTGAGATCATTCTTAGCTATTGACATTTTTATACTATAAAAATTTCCTTATTTGTGAACATTATTTCTAATTGCTTTTGTAAGCAAATCTTGTATCCAGCAAATTTAGTAAATTCATTGATTAATTCTAAATACTTGTGTGTAGATTCTTTATGATTTTATGCATAAAACACTCATGTTGTCCAATAAATAATGATTGTTTCATTCATTTTTGTCTTTGGGTTTGGTGGATTTAATGTCAGACGAAAAAATGTAGAAATTATTGGGGACTCTGGATTCCTTTATTTTCCATCAGAAATGATTGATTTTCCTTCTGTAGATCAAAATTTCACGGAAAAAATTTAGATGATTTAATGCTGAGCATTTAGCCAATAAAATGTCAAATGTGTTTACCATGGTCCTTTCTCTTTGCTGGGCCCTAGACTCTAATTTTTGTCAGCTCAATCCCATAAAACTTCCAGAAATACTAGTTAGCTTCTGAATCTCTCCACTTCTACATTTTCCATGGCTTTTCATTTTCTCAACTACAATTGGGAAATAGGTAAATGTCTAAGGGAGAACAACTGTGTTGAACAGTGAGCCAACCTGTCTTTGCTTCTCTCTAGAATGCTGGTCTTCCAAATCCTCATTGTTTTGGTGGTTCGCTATCCTTTACAGTAGTATTCCTTTTTTTTTTTTTTCATATTTTAGCTCAGTTTTTTCAATTGTTGTCAGTAGTGAGGTTAATCTGCCACAAGCAGGGCTATTATTATTACAATGGGAAACTGAATCTCACTAATTCACTTATTATTACTTATGAGACTAACAGCGATACGGACAATGATCTTTAATATTATTTCCATAGATCTGTGTTGCCATAATTTCACCCTTCTATAAAATTATTTTTTGGGGAAAGAAGAAAATTTGAAATATTTTCTCAAGTTTTATATCATTCCTGTTCTCTATCTCTCATAGAGTCAGACACAAAGAATTTTGAAATTCTTAGGAGTCAGATAACATGAAGGAAAAGTCATAGAACCAAGAAAACTGGAATATTAAACACTGTCATAGGCATTTGTTAATAAGAGGTAATTTTTGTACTTTTCAATTTGCCACATATATTCTCTTGCCTTAAAAGTGTTCTAAAATTTTTCTAAACAAAATACCTAACTTCTCTACTTCATTTAAGGTGTGGCTCACCTCAATCAGAATGGGTCTGACTCCTGTTACTGGAGTCCTTTGTAAGAGAATGAAATTCAGAAAGAGGAAGAGAAAACTACAGAAGGAGCAGCCAGGAACCAAATTTCAAGGGAATACAGAAGAGGAGGGAGAGGCCAGGAGAGGCTGCTAGGTGCCCTTTCCATGTGACAAGGTAAGAACCAAGGATCACCAACAGCCAGGCCCAGAACTCCATAGTCTTCATCTTGATGATGCCTTTATTTGGACTTTTTTTCCAGTAAGCTAAAAAATTCTCATTGTTAACTGTGCCCCCCCCCAAAAAAAAACATAATTTCTCCTATATGGTTCATACTAAACAGCAAGGTACATTGACATGCCAAAATAAATATTATATAATCATATCACTTTTACATTTTCTCAGTTTTTCTGCTTGTACTTTTCCTTTTAAAATTTATTGACTTCTGGTATACTTGGACAAGCTATATTTAGAAACTCAATTTTTACTCTATACTCAACATTAAAGGTTTATAATTGCCATATAAAATGAGAAGCCAAGGAGTACGTAAAAAGTACATTCCTTTTCAAATTTTACATTTAAAATTACCTATTTAAACAGTTTGCTGAATTATAGATATGCACTATCCAAACTTCTAGAAGATAACATAAGAGATATTGCAACCTATCTTTGAACAGACACAGTAACACCAATTCTGAAACTGATTCCCAGATCAGCGAGTACCCCCTGCTCTTTTGTCTAAGGAATGAAGTAAGCTACTGAAAGAAAGGTAATGAAAAAAAGGTTATGTCCTTTAAGAAAAGAAAAAATAACCCCCCCAAACCTGCAATCCTATTTTCAGAGGTGGGTCTGGCTAAAATATTAAAATGCAAACTTCCTATTTTTATCCTTACACATGTTTTTCATGCCAATGATCAGAAACTCAAAAAATCATCTCTGTAAAACAGCCAATAGACTGGTATTAGTTGGTCTTCATTATAAGTATAGCCTTTCAAAGACAAATTTAAACAATAAGAAAAAACAACAGTCTAAACAAATCTTCAATTACAGACCATCAAACTCTGTGCAACACACTATGCCCCTGATTTTCACAGTGTTACATATACTACTTGAATGATAACACTAATCATCTGAGTGAGATTTGTTTCACTTAATTCCTGGGTCTATCAGAACTTTTCAGCTCTGGACTGTATTAATAGTTTTATTATTTATTTTTTTAAAGTATGGTCCTGTGAAAGTTACTTAAAAGCCCTATTCTTGAATTTTCATATCATAAAACAAGGAGATTAATTTTATTTACTATGAGAGCTTTGTTGTTTTGAAAATTATATTATATAATGTATGCGTATCTTTGGATGGGGGTGCATGCATTGAGATGTAATTATTATTATTATAGTAGTAATAGTATCATTATCACTGATTTCTATTTGGTCATGTTCAAGTATCAATACTGTCTTTAGCCTTGTCCCAAAACAGTGAAACATCTATATACAGCAATGAAATAGAAAGCATGTGATTCGTTTTTACAGAATATTTATTAACATATTTTAAGTACGAAATATTTAACAACTACTTCTTGTACCTGGATGTTGATGACTGAGTGTATAATAGAGGATAGTAAGTGTGGAGGGTCAAAGATAATCCTGAGCTTTATCCTGGATGCTTGGGAATAGACTAAGGATAGTTCGGTAAAGTCAAGATTTTGTACAAAGAGATGATACATTAATTTTTTTGTGTTTCAAGATTCTTAAGAAAGATCCAAGAAAGGTTTTCCATAAGGCAATACTGGAGCACACAATTTTCATGGTGACAGATTTTGATATTTTTGGAGGTGATTACTGAAATCAGAAGTAGATAATGTGATCACTAAGGTAAAGAATGCAGAGAGAAGAATGACATCTCAACTTCAGGGAACTACCTCTGTAGAAGATATTAAGAAATGTAAAAAAACATGACTATAGAGTTGAAATTTTCATTTTTCCCACATGCTTCTAGCAGCACTAGAATGTAATGTTACATATTTTACTATAATAATTCAATTATGTAAATGATTTACCCATTAGATTGTAAACCCAAATAATAATTTGGGGCATTTAATGAATTAATTAATAAATGAAAGAGCTTTTAATCTAGTCAGATGTAGTCAAGAGGTAGATGGAAAATCAATATACAATAAAGCTTTGATCTCATAATTAAAATTTAAAAATTTAAAATAAATTCAAAATAAATACATATAGATTAATTTTTAAACTAACGATATGGATGATCAGTACATGGGAGAGAAACAATTTTAGGGACCAAAAAGATTTTTAGAAAGAGAGATGTAATGTGGTTGTTAAAGAATGGATAATATTTAGATGTGGCTTTTTATCCCCCTCATTATTGCACAAGTGGTTAATTCTGTGTGATGACCCTATTCAGAGTGTAAAGCACTTAAGAAGATGGTCAAAATGTTAGGCACCTCACCCTCTTCTAGAGGGTGAGTATTAGCACAGCCTCCATAATCAGCTTATCAGAGAATAGGATGGCTAAAGAGTTTCATCCTAGTTATGCCCTGTTGATAAATAGCCCAGGGAATTCATGGTGCCCGAGCACAGGAGAAACCATCTCCCTTTGTCCAGGACCATGTAATGATGTTCAGAGCATTATTTTATGGTTGGCTGAGCATTCTGCTCACATATATTAAAATGCATCTACAAATACACCTTCAAAATTTGTAAATCATTAGATTTTCTAAATAAAAGTATCTGAATTGTACCTTGTGCATTTGACCATTCCATACTTTTTTTGGAAGATACAATATTTGGGAAATATAATCTTTGGGAAACATATTAAGAGTGTTAGAAAAATTTCATTATGAAAGAAAATTAGGATTGTCAGAGCTAAAGAGGTAATCACTTCTTGTTGGGAATGAAAACTAATTTTATATTGTTAAGTCAGTAATACTTGGCATGTGGTTTCAGATTTTTCTAGACTACAGTTGTAGTACAATATAGTACAATATATCATTTGCAGGCTTGTGCAACAATATCTCTGACACTTTATAAATTGTTATAGCCAGGAAAAATGGTAATGTTGGAAAAATATGCTTTAGATCACAAAGGCCAGGTGACAATAGCTACTTGCAGGTGTTAAGCAGCGGGAATCCCCCAGGAGTTTATATCCAAAACTCGTTGTTTGGATGGTGTGGAGCAGGGACCTGGACTACAATTTCTTAGCTGCATTTAGGAGACTAATCCAGCAGTTTATGCTTCTGTGTCCCAAATTTCTGTCTAACTGAATTTTAATTCTACCATTTAAAGTCAGTATATTATTTTCTTAATGTGCTATTTGGCAGGCAGACTTCTCTAGCTGGCAAAAACAAAGTAGTCTCTGACAGTCACTACACAAGCTGAAAAACTGGAAACATGAATGAACTTCACTTTTAAAATATATTATTTAGCACTCACAATCATAAAGTCAAGTCCCTCTGCTATTATTCCTGAGAGTACAGTACATATGAAGAGACAAAGGTGAGGAGGGAAAGTGATCTGTCATTGGTTAGCTATCAAATCCATGACAAATCCAGTCCTAGAATTGCACAGGTAGCTTCCTAAACCACCACAATTGGCTTTTAAAATATATGTTATTTTTTTTTAATTAGAGAATTTGTAGGTTTACAGAAAAGTCATGTAAAAAATACAACAATCCCATATAACCCCTTTGATTGACACTTTGCATTAGTGTGGTACCTTTGTTACAATTGATGAAAGAATATTGAAATAGTAATGTTAAGTATAGTCCATGGTTTATATTAGGTGCATTTTTTCTCAGATACTACCCTATTATTAACACCTTGTAATAATACTGTACATTTCTTATAATTCATGAAAGAACATTCTTATACTTGTACTATTAACCCGAGTCCATCGTCCACAACAGGGCTCACTGTGTCATAGTCCCATGTTTTATTTTCTAACTTTCATTCTAGTAACATACATGATTCAAAATATCCCTTTCAACCACATTCATATATGTAGTTTAGTGCTGTTAATTACACTCACAATAATGTTCTACCATCACCACCATCCATTTCCAATCCTTTACAATCAACTAAATAGAAATTCCTTACAAATTAAGCATTGACTCCCCATATTCTCCTCTAATCTATCCCCTAGTGTAACCTATATTCTAAATTCTATCTCTATGAGTTTGCTTACTGTAAGTAGTTCATATCAGTGAAATCATACAATTATTTCTCCTTTTGTGCCTAGCTTATTTTACTCAGCATAATGTTCTCAAGCTTCATCCATGTTGTTGCATGCACTTTTTACAGCTGAATAATATTCCATTTTATGTATATACAACATTTTGTTTGTCCATTCATCAGTTGATGGACACTGGATTTATTCCATCTTTTGGCAATTTTCAATAATGCTACTATGAACATCAGTATACAAATGATCTGTTTGAGCCTCTGCTTTCAGTTCTTCTGTATATATACCTAATAAAAGGATTGCTGGGTCATATGATAATTCTATCCTTAGCTGCCTGAGGAAATGCCAAACTGTTTTCCACGGAAGCTGTACCATTTTACAATCCCACCAGCAATGAACGAGTGTTTCCTATTGCTCCACATCCTCTCCAACACTTGTAATTTTCATGTACTTTTTCAGCCATTTTTATTTCTTCCCTGAAGAAATATCTACCCAAGTCTTTTGCCCATTTTTAAAAATTTGGATTGTTGGTCTTTTTATTATTGAATTATAGGATTTCTTTATTTTGCATATTAAACCCTTAACAAATATGTGGTTTCCAAATATTTTCTCCTATTGAGTAGATTGTCTCTTCACTTTCTTTTTTCTTTTCTTTTTTTTTTTTAAAGAGGTATTGGGAACCGAACCCATGACCTCCCACGTGGGAAGCAGGCACTTAATCACTTGAGCCACATCCACTCCCTTCACTTTCTTCTTAAAAAGAATTCCAGTAGTAGGATTAAAGCCCATCCTGAGTGAGTCGGGTAACTTTAACTGAAGTAACCTCATCATAAGGTCTTACTTAAAAAGAGTTCACACCCACAAGTATGGAGTAAGTTTAAGAACATGTTTTTTCTGGGGTACATAGTTCCAAACCACCACAATAACAAATTGATCATTTTAGTGTTTGGTTGCAGAAAGGATTCACAGGACTCAGCAGTTTATTTTCATGGATCAGCGTTACAAAAAGCTAAAAGTACAGTATGCCAGTAGCAGAGGAAGGATATGCATTGAGAGGAGTATTAGAGATCTCAGGTGCAGTCTTCTCTTTCTTATCACAGCTGATCATATGTGGATGTGTGTTTTTTCCAGTCTAGAAATAACATTGATGTGGGTGGGAAGCATTTTGGTAACAGGAGGCAAAAATCCTTCTTGTGTGTGCATCTCCAATAGTAAACTGTATATATAGGCACAGTCTAGCTAAGTGACCAGATATAACCATGAACTTCCCCTCTCCACCAAACTAGATACAAGTCATTAAATGAAAATATCAATACTAAGCAATATTAACATGGTAATATACCCTGATCCAAAACCATTCACAGACTTATAGTTACAAAGCATCGTGTATCTTTAGCTAATATATTCAATACCATTAGCCAAGGGTCTCTGGAGATAAGCAGACTGTTTTACCAGAGATAACCAATGTTACACAGCTTCTTTGAATATTGCCAAATACTCAAGAAATATCAGAGTATTTCCATTTCTACTTCTATTTCCATTATGCTTCATTGTGCTGAAAAGGAAAATTTTTTTTTTTTTAATGTATAATTTAGGGAGTTGACGTGGAAAAGGCCTGGGAATTGGATTTTCCTTATGTAGGTTGCAGATATCTAACTGGCTTTTACCCTTCAAACAATATCCATCCATAACTATATGAAGTACTATGATAGGTGTTGACATTGCAAAGGTAAGTATTATATACTATATCTCTCTAAAGAACTTAAAGACTAGTTGCGCAGGAAAGAAAGTAAGCAAATGATTATAAGATTAAATGCTATAGGTATACATTATCTGGTCTCTGTAATCTCAGGTAAATTGCCTAGCATAAAGAACAGCAGTTAGAAGACATTAGGTTGATGTAAGCAAGTATAACTTGGCAGGTTGAACAAAGCTTAATATTTCCTTGCATGTTATAAATTGTGACCAAACAAATTAAGCAAGATGACAAGCATTTTTTTATTTCCTCCTTCAAAATAAACCCCCAAATTTTCAGTTTATTTAAGAATGTGATATTGATGATTAAGTTCATGTGTCAACTTGGCATCCAGTTGTTTGGTCAAACAAGCACTGGCCTGATTGTTACTGTGAGGCTATTTCATGGGACTTAAATCAGTAGTCAGTTGATAAATGCATCTATGACTGGATTATATCTACAAACAACAAAGGAGATTGCCTTCAATGAGAGAAGTTTCATCCAATAAGTTGAAGCCCTTAAAGGGAGAACTGATAATTTTAACAGTCACAAAGAAGAATGTCTTTCTCTACTTCAGCCAACCAGCTCCTCCTGGGGAATTCATGGAAACTTTTATCAGAGTTCCCAACTTGTAACTGGCCCTACAAAATTTGGATTTACTAATCTTCACAGTCATGAGAGCCAATTCCTATGATAAATCTCATATTTATATATCCTGTCAATTCTGTTTCTCTAGAGAACTCTGACTAATACATTGCTTATCTATTTCTCAAGTACTAATTTGCATACTTATCTCTCACCACACACAAAAATCAATTGCAGATGGATCATATACCTAAATGCAAAAGAAAACAACAAAGCTAATGGAAAAAAAAAAAAGAATATATTCATGACCTTAAGAATATAAACAATCTTTTAAACAGAATGGATAAATAACCAAACATTAAAAAAAACTGGATACATGGAACTACACTAAAAGTATTTATATCTACTAAAGAACATATTAAAAGAATAAAAAGGCAAGTTAATGAATGGAAGCATATATATGGAATATATATTTCAGAGAAAAGGCACAAATGTAGAATACATTTTAAAATTCTTACATATGAATAGAAAAAGGCAAATAAAACAATAGAAAAATGAACAAAACACTTGAACAGACATTTCAGAAAATAAGATATCCATATTGTCAATATACATATTAAAATGTGCTCTGCTTCACCAGTCAGCAGAAAAACTCAATCAACAATGTAATATAATTATACAAATGACAGAATAGCTAAAATTAAAAATATAGATAATACCAAATTTGTGTAAGCTAGAACATTCATACACTGCTGGTAGAAATCTAAATTGGTACAATTTCTTTGGGAAAGTATTTATAGTAGCTACTAAACCTAAACATATACATAATCAATTACCCAGAAATTCAATTTCTAGGAAGATACCAAACAGAAATGAGTATATATCTTTACCAAAAGACTTACAGAAAAATGTTCATAGCAGTACTATTTGAAATGGCCACAAAATGAAAACAACCCAAATAACCATCAACAATAGAATGAGTTGATATAAATTTTAAAATCTGTGGTTTATTAATACAATGAAATTCTCTAATGAAAGGAAGAAAACAAATGACAACTACTTACAACAGAGCTGAATCTATCTCTAAATATTGAATGAAAAAATCCAGATACAAGGAAAATATATGTATCTGTATATTAATTTCAAAAACAGGCAAAACTAATCTCTAATGTTAGAAATCAGGATAGTGGTTACCCATGGGAAGAGTAATATGTGGAGGAGACATAAGGGGACTTCTGATAATGTTCTACTTTGATCCAATAATGTAACATTTTCTTTTTTCTTATTGAGTGTGTTCAGTTTGTGAACATTTGTTAACAAGTATACTTATGCTTTGGGAAATATTCATTATTCCCAATATAATTTCCAAAACAAAAAAAAATGAAGTTAATCTTCTATGGGAAATAATTGATCTGGAAAAGGATAGATTAATGAAGCTAAAATTAATGTCATGAGATCTGTGATTTTAAAAATCCAGGATATAGATGGTGAATGTGTCATTGCCTCACTGAGGATACTCCTCAGCATGTTATCATGCTCAAATATCTTCTTTTCCAAATGCAAAGTCAAACTAAATCCATACTTGAGAACTGTCCTTCTCTACTTGAGGCCCTGCTGTAGCCTACTCTGCTCAAATTCTTAAAAAATATTTTCTCTTCTATTTCTCCTTGTGTCACCACCTCCAAATGACTCCAAATTCTATTGGTTTTTCTCTCTAAAGTCATTAATGATGCCTAATTACTAGATCCAATGGATATTTTACAGTCCTTATCTCTTTGGACTGTCCTTGAAAGAGTCAACTTCCTGGTTTTTATTATACTCTTTTGTTTCTCTTTATGCCTCTCTGAATTTTATTTTCTGTTTTATTCATGATAAAAATCTGCCAAGGCATTTCCACTTATCAAGTACTCTGCTCAATTTGAATATTTTTTTTCTGGATGATTAAGTGCATATATCCTGATGGCTTATAATCTTTACCTTTGGACTAGATTAGTCCAATTACTTTCAGATTCATATATCTTATGAAAATATTGAATTGAATATGCCTTTTCCACATGAAATTCAAGTCCAAAACTATTATCTTTCCTGGTAACAGCTTCTTATCTCAATTGATTTCATGTCCAGTCCACCTCTATATAATTTAAAACACTAAGAGTTATATTTTGATTTTTCCTTTTCTTTCCTTCATATTTAATGGACAAGTATTAGAGATTTTACATTCTACTAATTTTTCAGATATGAAGACTATTTTTTTGTTCCCTGGGACCATAGCCCTAGTTTGTACCCTTAAAATATCTTTCTTGGACTAGAGGAACAACTTCCTATCTGGTATTATGGGATTTGTCTTGCACCTTGAATGCAAGCTGCATGCAACTGCTTGAGTAATATAATAACAACAATCATGGTTTTGACATTTCCACATTAAATCAATCATCACTAATATCTGATAGTCAGTAGCTTGCACATTTTAATCCTGGATCCACAATAAAGTATCCAGAGATTGACTTTAGAGGCACTGTTAAGTGGGAAAAATATCCATAAATTTTATCATTCTCATACAGATCATGGCATCCAAAAAATTAAGAATAGTCTTAAGTGTAAAAGTTCAATAACATAAAATACATGGTTTATTAGACATTCACCAGTTTTCAAAGTTAACACCATTTGTTTCATATTTTGGATTGTAGTAAAAACCAGGCCAATGAAGAACGTTACCTTGGACACATGTGATCACTCTTGCTCAATGAGCCTCTATTCATGCTGTACACTCTGTATCATCACCTACCTCCTCTCTTCCTGTACCCTTTCTAGCTCCTAGCATTTTGTGCAATTAACTTCTGTGTCTATTTAAGACTGAGTTCAGCCATAATGGCTTGAATGCTTTCCAGAATCTTTTATTTTTCTCTTCCTATGCCAGCCTAGATTATGTCCCATTTTGTTTTTCCCGAAACACCCTAACCATTGTTCAACTTTTCTGTTTGTATAGCTTCCTATTATATCTTATTAGATTTTGTGCTTTATTTATTCATCTATTGATTTATTCAACAAATATTTATTTAGCATCTACTATTTAACCAGGGGAGCACATTGCTAAGAACTGGATGTATACAGTAAATTAACCCTCATAGGCCTGTCCTTAGGAGACTTAAAATCTAGTAAATGCTGTAATATATAGCTTGTTACATATTATCTTGTTTACCTGAAAGATAGTATCTCTAGAACAGGGCTTCTTAACCTTTTTTGTTCCACGAACCCATTTGCCAGTCAGGTGAAATGAATACTACTGTAATTTATTTAGTGCATACATTCATAAGTGAAGGAAATGCTAGATTTCAGTTAGAGGTCAGAGAAAATAAAGATAATAAGTTGATTTTTTTCAATTCAAGCTCACGGAGCCCCTGAAATCTTTCCACAGACCCCTTGGGGTTCTGTGGACCCCTGGTTAAGAGCCCCTGCTCTAGAATAAATAACTAAAAATAAAATTGCAGCAGCATAAAAAATATCTTGTAAAGGATGAAGACTATAAAAAGCAAATGACAAACAAAACATTAATTGCAGTTTTTATAAGTACAGAGGGACATAATCCTATTTATATTTTATAAATATCTCTCTGGAAATGGTATAGGTAATGTAGTGGAGGCTATCAAGAAAATTGTTAAGGAGGCTATTTCAGAAATCCTCTAAACATAAGAGGATGATAGCTTGAAGCTGGTTAGAAGAAAAGAGGTAGAAAAAGAGGATAGATTGGAAACAAATTTTAGAGACATACTCAATAAGAACTTGTGAAAGATCTGATTATTATATTAGAGAAGAAGGGTAATCAAGGAGGTCAAGATGTCTCCAAATTGATTAAATATGTTTTTCTTAAGAGAAGAAAGACTATATAAGAAGCTCTTCTTTTTCTTTATTTCTTATAAGTAGAGATCAGAACAGGTATTTATTTTCATAAATGAAAAATCTGATATGCCTCTTGGACATCCAAATGGAGAAATCAAGTAGTTTAGTGGGTATGCAAGTCTATAGCTTAAAGAAGAAGTCCAAAGTGGAGATTACTTTGAAATCTTTGGCATGTAAATATGTATAGATGAGCTCCAACATTGAGAGATCTAGTAGAGAATTATAAGATAGCAAACGAGACTGACAAGGAAAGATAAAAAATAAAAAAACTCAAAAAGGGAGTGGTATGATATTACAGATGCCACGATAAGAGCTTTCTCCAAGAATTTCAAGAAGGATGTTGAGATAGTGTGTCAAAGTAAGATGCACATTCAAAACTGAGTATTGGATTTGTGAAGGTGGAAACTAATAGTAAACTTTAGAAAAGCAATTACATAGGAATAAAAGGGGTCATCTGGCAGAATATAATGGGTAGAAACTTCATCTCTATGTAAATATTTTATATATAAAGTAGAATATAAAATGCAGAGTATTTTTGTATGAATATGTTAAATCAAAAAAGTGATATTTAGGTTAGGAGACACTAATTCGTGCTTCTATTTTTACCATTTTTATTTTACAAGGATTGAAAGCCCTGTGGGCTTTCCTTCTCTCAGGAAGATTTGGTGAAAAAAATAGAAGTTTGTTTGAAAGACACTTCTTGAATTTGTTTTTGTAAAGACTGAGCTCACTAAAGAGATAATGGTAGTAATTCCAAAGTGTAGGGGAAGATGGGAGTGCCTTTACAATATTGAGGTGATAGAGAAGAATTTTTCTCTGGCCTTGGGGTGTTTCAAGGTCTGGAGCACCTGAGAGCATGGGTCCCTCACCCCTTGCTATGGAAGCACTTAGAGAGGGTGGAAAGAGCTCAGCTGTGAATGGCCATGGGAGGATGGAATATAAGTACAGGCCTCCCAGATTCACATAAACTTTGAAGTCCCAAAGATAACATAGACACAATTAAGCCCCTGGGACAGGAAGGTGGGCAAAACAGGCAGCTCAAAACTCAACTTGATTGTTTAATGACCAATGATTAAAGGAATCTCCCTAGATCATTTCTTGCAACCAAAGATTCAGGATATGTGCCTGACCTGGAGTGGGCCTCCAAACTAACAGAGACTAAATTTTCTGCAATCCCCACAAATAAATTAGTTCAATGAAAATAGAAAAATATGATATATCTTTTACACTTGATTTTGTGTTCTAAGTGGCCTACTTATTGTACATGAATATTGAAAATGACTCAAATGAATGGGAGATGTTAAATATGTAGAACAAAGAGAGAAGAGAGAAAATCCTGGTGTAGCTAACAGGAGCTGTTTTTGAACAATATCCGGTAGTTTTGTTTGGAAGAAATTTATTTTACTTGTTTTAAAATAGAGGAAGGAGAGATTAAATTGGTTTGGGAAAAAAGAGAAAACTCATTAAAAGTGAGGTAGAATTTGAGCACATCTTTTAAAAATGAGTAGAGGTTATAATTTGGGACATTGAGCCAAGGAAGAAAAATAGACATTATTGAATGTGTCAAGAAAATGCAAGAACGGTAGTTTAGTATAATACAACACAGGTGTGTAAAAAGAAATATTGAGGAAAACAAATTAGAAAATTTAGGTTGTGACAACATATAAGAAAACACTGAATAACAGGTTTTAGAGGTTTGACTTTTTGTTCCAAATCAAGAGCCAAAAATTAAATTATGGGGACATTTTTACATTAAAATTTAGTCTATGAAACATGGAACAGTGTTCCCATGTCATATAATTTTGAAACTTTTTGAATTAAAATTTAGAATTTTAGTATATTAATATATATTTTGACTATATAAGATGAATAACTATATTCAGAATTTCCCAAAAGATTTGTATGAAGACCTCCACTTTATTGTTTTTAAAACAAAGCATTTGGAGTTAGTCTTTTATGGAACATATTCAGAGAAATGCTATTGTAGGAATAGAGAGACACAAATATTTATAAGTAGAGGAGTATTATTATTAAATCTATATATCAAAAGACAAAGCTTGTGGTAATATGGAAAATAGAATTTGAAGAGGATAAATGGTCGTGAGGAGACAAAAAAGATAGCTATGGTCCTTAAATCTGCAAAAAGCAGTAAGTGTTTGAAAAAATACTAGCAATAGGAAGGAAAAAGAAGATGAGAATGATAATATAGATAAGAATCAAGAGAAATCTGGCTGTTTTGAAAAATTGCCAATTATTCCAAAAGTTTGAACATGGGAGGTAGGTGGAGATAATAAGAGAAATTTGAGAATGAGGAGGAATGTCAGGTTTTGTGATAGAAGAGATATATCTGGTTCTTGAAATGAAGTAGCAACTAGAAACCAAGACAAACTATAGAAACAATTTTTGCCATGCAATAAAAACAGGAAATGAAATTCTGAGATCCTGGAGAAAGGAACACAAATGAAGTGAGCCATTCAATTTCCTGGTTTTATCATTGGAACCATTTTTCAGAAAGTGAAGAAGGGGAGAATCCAAACAGAGCTCAGTGATTCCACTGAGTTATAAACAACAGAAACTGATGCTTGGAGGGGCCAAATCAGATAGGGAGAACATCACAGAGTTGGAATCAAAGAAGAGAAAGATATCCACAAAGCTGTATGTGGTCCTATTGCATCTTCAGCCTAATAACAATCTGCGCATTTGTAGGGTATAAGTCTATTCTTAGAATTCACACAGAGTTGGGAGTCATATAAATTTTCACAAGGTAGAACAGAGAGATCTTGCTGAATATGTAGGTGAATATCTTGTTGAATAACCCAGAAAGGCTATGCCTTGGGATTCGAGCTAAACTAGTTCTAAATTAAAGATTGCTCTGGACCTGCCCTGTTAAAACTTAACAGCAAACTTCAAAATGATTGATACAATCTGCAAGTGCCTGCCAAAACAAAGTCTAAGATACTTTAATGGAGTACAAAATTATCCAGCATTTAACAATGTTAAATTCCCATTAGGAAGATCCTAAGGAAATGGAAAGCTTGTTTAATTCCATATTCACAGCCCATAAGCCTAATTAGGTAGATAGACAATCTCTACCAAATGTAATTTTAACTTTGGAAGAGAGGCAGATGATATTAGAAAAGGCCCACAATCATTGAGCAACAATAATCCAAACATTCTAGTGCCTGTCCTGGGATATCAGGCAATTCTCAGAGCCGACCCAAATTGGAATCCAAATGAACAAGTGGATAGGGGTGCACCATCAACATGTCCTTCATTAGCCAGAGTGCCCCAAATATAAGGTAAAATCTCCAAAAGTTGGAGGGAGGATTGGGCAAGCCTATGTTAAAACTTGTAGAGATAGCTCTTAAGGTCTTCCATAATGGAGAATCCGTCTGTGAGAAGCAACAGAAAAAGCATGTGGCCTAAGAAGCCCACCTGATAGTAGCAGCTATCAGCAGAATCATTGGAAACTCATATACCCTGAGGCAAGGAAAGAACAATGGAGACACTCAACAAAGGGTAAGACCTCCAGGGGCCCTAAGAAAACTAGTGGGTAACCAATAATGTACTTACTGTCAGGAGCAGGGGCACTGGAAATGGGACTGCCCGAGTCTTACCAAGACAGGAGGGGCCAAGTCATCCCATCTGGTGACCCAGCTCCCACATTTAGCAGGGGATTAAGACAGAGACTTGGAATGATGGGAAATGGGTACACCTTCCAACAGTCAGGAAACCATTACTGTCACCCACATGGAAGCTTGGGTCTCCTTTCAAGTGAGTGCAGGAAAGAAATTAATTGACTTCTTGGTGGATATTGGGGCCACTTAGTCTTAAACCAAAAACTGAGCAAAGAAACTAATGAATCAGTCCCTATCATTGGCTTTTCAGGACTAAGTCTTCTTAAACCATTCTGACAACCACTGCAAAGTCAAGTTGGAGAAATGGATTAACTCATAAATTCCTTGACATGCCCGAGTGCCCAATCCCCTTCCTTGGTGAGACTTACTCACTAAATTACAAACTTCACTGTCAATCTTAGCAAATGAGGTAAACATACAGGTCCCAGCTGTCCATGCCTGCACCCTCCATGCTGTCTTGCTAGGCCTGAATGAGAACTCCACAACGTTTGGAGTGCTTGAAGAAATTAAACAGCAACTACACGCCAAAGTATGGACAACTGTGGCCCCCAGAATGGGCAGTTGAAGCACAGGAAGTCAAGGGAAGACTGCAGCTGAACATCCATTCACTACATTTTAAACAGTAGCTGCTCAGATGAGAGACTAAAACCGTCATCTTACCCCTGATCAAGAAATTTCTCAAGTGGGGATTATTCAGCCTTTGCAAATCAGCCTTTAACACTCCCATTCTGCCGGTCCTTAAACCTGGCACCCAGGAATATAGATTTGTACAATATTTGAGCTTACCAACCAAGTAGTGGAGGACATCCACCCCATGGTGCCCAATATCTACATGCTCTTGGTGAATATTACTGAGACATACACAGGGTTCACAGCTCTAGACTTAAAGGATGCTTTCTATTGCATCCCATTAGGGAAGGAGTCCTGGAAGATCTTTGCTTTTGAAATGGAAGGATCCTGATACTTGAGTAAAACAACAATATTGTTGGACTGTGTTGCCATGAAGAATTAAGAATTTCCTTGCCTTCTTAGGTAAGGCCTGACTAGAACCTACAAGGATTACAATTCGGAGAACTATTCCTTCAGTATGTAGATAATAAACTGATCACCAGTAAGACTCAAGAAGCCCCAGAAGAAAATACGTAACAATGCTAAAGAAACTAGCTGAGAAAGGATATAAAGTGTCAGAAAAGAAAGCCCAGATCACACAAACTCATGTTAAATATCTTGGCTTTGAATTATCAGAAGAGCAACGAGTTCTCTTGCTCGGCCTAAAGGAAGCCTTATACCGAGTGTCAGAGCCTAAGGACGAAAATCAACTCAGAGGGTGTCTTGGCATGGCTGGTTACTCTAGGCTGTGGATACCGAACTTTTAGCCAAGTCACTGTATGAAGCTTTTAAAGGGTATGAGAAGTAGCTCCTGGTCTGGACACCAGAGTTTGCACTTGCCTTTCAGAACTCTAAACTGCACTTCCTCTTGGCTCCAGCCTTGAGACTTCCTGACCCTATTAAAATTTTTCATTTGTTTGTGCATGAGCACCAAGGAATTGTGCTAGGGGTCCTGACTCAACGATTTGGAGGCAATACCAGGCAGTGGCCTATTTAGACAAACAACTGAATCCAGTGGCCAAAGGATGGCCAGTTTGTCTAAGGGCTGTGGCAGTCACCTGTGCTCAAGAAACTGAAAAGTTTACTTTGTGGCAGCCTACAGTGATTTATACCCCCCACTATGTTCTAACATTGCTAAAACAAAAGTAGGGGGCACTGTCTCACTTTGGGAAGATTGAGCTAACACCAAGCTACACTATTAGACAGTCCTAATGTTAAACTAAAAGTAATTGACAAATTAAACCCAGCCACCCTCATGCCAGACCCCAACTACAAAAGAGAAAGATTATCTCCTAGACATGATTGTACTCAATTAATTGATGAAGTTTATTCCAGCTGACCAGGACTCATGGACATGAAAATCTCTGACACCGACCTAGAACTTTTTACAGATGGCAGCAGTATCATTGACCATTGGAAACAGTGCACTGGATACACTATTGTCAGTCTCCATGAAACATTGGAAGCTGCAGCCCTACCTGCTGTAACATCTGCACAAAGGGTAGATTAATAGTCCTGATCCAAGTCTCAAAACTATGCAGGAAAGAAAGTTACCACCTACACACTCAAGATATGCCTTTGCCATATTGCATGCTAATGGAACTATGTGGAATGAATGGGGACTGCTTATTTCTGCCAGTAAAGATATAAAACATGTTGACTTAATTTAAATTGTTAGAAGCAGTTATGCTTCCCAAGAAATTTTCAGTGGTCCACTGTAAATGGCATCAAAATAGTCACACCAGCGAAGCTAAAGGCAATCACTTGGTTGATCAAGCAGCAAAAATAGCAGCCTAATGGCCTCCAAAGTAGTTAATAACCATAGCTTTGCTAATAATCACCCCTTGATAGAGTCCAACCTCCAGCCATTCAGAAAGCCTAACTATATATAAAAAGACTTACCAAGGGCAAAAGAATGGGCTACACTACAACAACACAAAGTGACTGGTGTATTAGTCAGCCAAAGGGGTGCTAATGTGAAATACCAGAAATGGGTTGGTCTTTATAAAGGGTGTTTACTTGGGGTAGAAGTCCACAGATACCAGGCCATAAAGCGTTAAGTTTCTTCTCTCACCAAAGTCCATTGCCACGTGTTGAAGCAAGACAGCTGCCGACGTTTGCCAGGGTTCAGGCTTCTTGGGTTCCTCTCTTCCCGGGGCTGCGTTTCTCTCCAGGCTTAGCTCCTCTGGTTCCTCCACAAGGTCAGCTGTAGACTATCAGGCAAACGGCTCACTTCTCTTCTCCTGGAGGCTTCTCTCCAACATCAAAAATGCTTCTCAAAAACTGCTCCCTCTGTCCTTTGCCTTGCCTTTTATATTCGATTCCCCCACTCACCAAGGGGTGGGGCTCAATGCCCTACTGAAGTGGCCCAGTCAACGCCCTAATCATAACTTAATAATGCCCAGATTAACAAATCAGTTTACAAGCATGATCCAATTATATTTTTTGAATTCATAATTACATCAAATTGCCAAACTGCTACAGCTGGCTATTGAGTGGTGATTCAAAAAATGGCAAAATCCTTCTCCCCGAGAACTTAGTTGAAACTATTGTCTTACACTTTCACCAGCAGACACATTATGAGTGAGGGATTATCTTCCAATGGATGTCCAAATTTTTAGTTGGTCCTAACTTACAAAGAACCATTTGTGAATGCCCAGTGTGCCACTTGTGCCAAGGTTAATCCTCAGACTAATCCTTTAATTTTGAACAAGGGAGTAGAATACTGGGGCCTGGGAGGATTGGCAAATTGACTTCACTATAATGTTCAGAACATCAGGAACATTCAAATATTTACTAGTGTTTGTAGACATCTTTATAGGATGGATAGAAGCCTTCCCCTGCTGAACAGAAAAAGTTCAAGAGGTAGTAAAGGTTTTGCTTAAATAAATTATTCCCAGATTTTGACCCCCTATCTCCATACAAAGCAACAATGAAGCAGCTTTCAAACTCAAAACATTCCAAGGATGTTTCTGGACGGTTAGTTGTAGATTTATACTTACATTCTCCCTGGAATCCTTACTCTACTGAAAAAACTAAGTGAATGAATCATACTTTGAATGAGGCAATAGCTAAAATCTGTTTAGAAACTCATATTAAGTGGGATAAAGCCTTACCCATTACCCTGCTGAGAATGAGAACTGCTCCCCAAAGCGGATTTAACTTAAGCCCTTACAAAATGACTTATGGAAGCCCATTTCTTAAAATGAATATACAGGTAACATGTATGCTAGTTGAGTTAATAACAACCCAATGTTAAATCTCTGTATGCTAGTTGAGTTCATCACAATCCAGTGTTAAATCTCTGTGTGTGACCTTAAATGACATCCAACATTTTTCTTCTAACCATCTTAAATTCCCCACAGATACCCCTTTGCATGATATGATACCAGGACACTGGGTGTGGCTTTGTGTCCGGAAAGTCACCAAACTGGACTGTCAGCTTAACCCCAAGTAGACTGGACCCCCTCTAATGTTACTTGTTACTCACTCTTCTCCTAAGTTACAGGGAATTACACCATAGATACATCATACCAGAGTGAAGAAACACCTTTTCCAGAGTGGATGTGCCCCTCTTCTGCAACGGAGACCTGACACCCAAACTGAGCCAGCCACTGGGCTCTTTGTAGACTACCAACCTCTGCAAACTTCTGGGTTGAACATCAATCAACAGTAACTCCAACAGATGGATAAGGAATTTCACCAGCACCCCAAACAATGACCCCTATCAGCAGGAAGAATCCAGTGCAGTCATTGTTAGATTTACCAAGATTGGTGAAATGATCCTGAAAAGGAATTGGAGGAGCCAGAGTAGAAAAGGCTTCTGCAAAGTCTTTTGCAGAGACTTCTTGGATAGGAAGTGGTGAAAGACCCTACTCCCCCACTGTTTCCTTTCCCCCACTTCAAACTGTCCCACTTAGGAAACAGCCAATCAAGGTAGAGAAGGGACTGTAGCTGTAATCAGCAGCTGGCCACAGAATCTAGGTAACCACAAACAGGGCTTCCCATCTTGGCACAGTCTCTGTTTAGTAGTAGATTGAACTTAGCTAAACTTTAGCTCATTATAATAGTAAATTCACATCTGGGCATAATTTAGATGTCATTTTCTCAACACATAATTTTAACTATATCATGTAGAAGCCTAGAGCATGCACAGTTATGAATCCACCTGCAAACATCTTCACCTGTCAATCTCTTTTACCCAGCCACAAATTCCTCCTTTGACACAAGCCAACTCTGGAGGCAGAGATGAGACTTACTCTCCTAGCTTCCACTGGCTAATACAGCTTTTTTCCTTGTTGATCACCCTTGGTGTGGAATTCCATTCTCTGCACCAGTCAAAAGAACCCAGCGAATTTGTGAGGGTCTCCTACACAAGTAACAGTGAAATAATGCTAGGAGAGTTGCAGAATCCCGGAGGGACTTTCTCTGAGGTACAGTGGAAAGAAAAGTTCTAAAGCTGAATGGGGAACAGATATTGAGAGAAAACCTCAACAGAAGAATTTGAAGTCTGTGGTGCACTAAGGGTAACCTTAGTTACCTAACAGACTGGTTTGCTTTCTGAATAAATTAGCCTCCAAATTCCACATGAAATGTCTAGCAGAAAAAAAGATACGCCCATTTCCAAATATTGATATTATTTACATCTGTCTCTATTATCCTATATAGCTTTTAACCAAACAATTATACTGTGTATTAAAAACCAAGGGAAAAAAGATATGTCAAGAGATAAAATAATCAGTAGAAACAGTTTCAGATATAACTGGGATATTGTAACTATTAGACATGGGATTTAAAATAACTATGATTAATATGTTAAAGGCTCTAGTGGAAAAGATGGCCAACATGCAATGTAATATAAGCAATTTCAGCAGAGATGGAAATTATAAGAAAGAATCAAATGTGAATGCTGGAGAGGGGGAAAGATAGAGGGACATACATACACACACAAACGCACACACACACAGAGGGAGAGAGAGAGGAGGACATTTTGTTTGGTAGGTGAAATCAGTAGTGCTGTGAAAATAGCAAATATTAAGATAGGTCATTAAAAATTACTGAAATTTAAGCACTAAGAAAATAAAAGTTTAAAAATTTCAGAAACAAGACTTTGAAGGCCATAGGACAATCTGAAACCCTATACTGCATGTGTAAATGAAACCCCAGAAGAAAGGAGAGGGGATGTTGTAGAATTAATATTTGAGGAAATAATTTTCAAACATTTTTTCAAAATTAATGAACAGCCACCAAACCACAAATTCAAAAGGCTTAAGGAATATCAAACATGATACACACACAAAAGAGATTCCTAACAATATCATGATGAAACTACTAAAAAGCAATGACAAAGAGAAATCTTAAAGGAACCCAGAGACAAAGATAAACATTATGTAAAAGTCAAAGAAAATAATTACAGTATACTTCTTGACAGAAACTATTCATGATCAGAAGAAAATAGTGACACTTTTAAATGCTGAAATAAAATACCTGTTAGCCAGGAATTCTAAACTCATTGAACATATTCTTCAAAAATGAAAAGAAATATTTATTGGACAAAAAAGTGGAAAATTTATTGCCAACATAACTGCACTATCAAAAAGGATAAAGGTGGTTCTTTGGAGAGAATGAATATGATACCAGACAGAAACTAAGATTTACACAAAAATTGAAGGACACTAGATACAGATCAAATAAAATTTACTTTTCTTTTTTTAAGTTGCTGTAAAATATAGCTTTCTGTTTAAAAACTAAACAATATTAATATTTTGTGTGTTTAAAGTGTATGCAACCCATTTGATTTTTTCTGTTCCATCCTCCCCGTGCCCTGGGGCATATGACTCTTCCCTGTCTTGGCTCATGGGATGTCAAGATTCATTTTTTACATGTCCTGGTTATTCTAATATGGGGTGGGGAAGCGGGAGGGAGGTTGGGTATGTGGGAGTCTCTAATATTCTGTGTGTGACTTTGCTGTGACCTAAAACTTCTTTGAAAATTAAACTGAAATTTGGGAGACACTGGGGAATGAGATGGGGAAGGTTTCACGATACACTGGACATCCGATATTACAATGATAAAAGGAAAATAGAATAATTTCTT
>JAQZBX010002953.1:0-68243 GCA_029593785.1 Cabassous unicinctus
TGGGAACTGATCCTGGGACCTTCTGGAGTGGAGAGAGGTGCTCAATCTCTTGTGCCACCTCAGCTCCTTGGTCTGCTATGTCTCTTATTGTCTCTCCTCTGTGTCTCTTTTGTTGCGTCATCTTGCTGTGCCAGCTGTCTGCACAGGCCAGCACTTTGTGCAGGCCAGCAGTCCTGGGCAAGCCAGCACTCCTGCACGGGCCAGATCACCGCACAGGCCAGCTTGCCTTCACCAAGAGACCTTGGGAATCGAACCCTGGACCTCCTATATGGTAGACGGGAGCCCAATCGCTTGAGCCACATCCACTTCCCTGTGTGTGTTTTAAAAGCTTTATTAAACGATATCATTTCCATATGATAAAAGTTGCTCATTGTAAGTATACAATTTAATCATTTTAGTAAATTTATAGAGTTGGGAAACCATTACCACAATCCAATTTTAGAACATTTCTGTCACTCGGAAATGTTCCCTTGTGTCCTTTTGCCGCTAATTCTCGCTCCCACTCCCAGCTCTAGGCAACCATGATCTGCTTTCTTTCTCAACAAATTTGCCTTTTCTAGACATTCCCTATAAATGAAATATGTAGTCTTTCTAGACATTTAATGTCAATAATATATCCAGATTTTTTACATTTGGCTTCCTTCACATAGCTTGATATTTTTGAAGTTCATCTATGCTGTAGCATATAACATTAATTAGTTGCTTCTAATTGCTGAAGAGTTTTCCATTATATGCCTAGCCACACTTTCTAAATGCATTTACCACTTGATAGACATTCAGATGTAACGTGTGTTTTTGCACAAAATTCTTTCGTGCTACCAGATGAAAGCTCACCAGAATGTTCAGATTAACTGAGATATCTTCTCCTTTGATGAAATAGTTTAAAGAAAAAAAATAACCATGCAACAAAGGCCATATCAGAGATGCAGTAAAGGGGATTTTTTGTATATTTTATATAACCTTCTTGCCCTCCTTCCCTTTCCTTCCCTTCCCCTTCCTCCTTGCTTTCTTGCTTTCTTTCTCTTTCTTTCTTCCTCTATAGATATCTATCTTCCTCTATCTATGTATCTATCTATGTATCTATGTATCTATCTATCTAATCACCATTTATTTTAGCATTCATGGGCAAATAAGGAAAGCAGGAATTCCCACCCTTAGGTCTCAAATTCCTGGAACAAATTCTTTTAGTTATATGTTAACTCTTACATAAGAAATAGGTTTGAATCCTTTTACTGTGCTTTTAACCAGAATCATGATCCTGTTCACATTAGGAAGATTTTTAACAATGAGGCTTGAAGCCAAAAGCATGTTCGGTTGATGCTAAGGCAGCTTGGAAATAAAATACACCAGCTTTCTTCAGTTTTTCACACTTCAGGCTAATGCCATTTTGGCTGTAGCACAAAGGCTGCTCCTACCCAGTCACCTTCAGGTGTGGTTTCCCAGGGTGGCTGATGTCAGCAGCCTTTACTTGGCTGGCAGAAAGCTCTCACCCCTGTGTCCACCCCCATCAGAATACCCATCATCCTGTTCTGAATTTCCTGTTTACTCTTCATTTATTAGGTGTTTACTTCCCAGAGGGCTAATTTTTAGTTTTTTAAAACCTAAACTGTACCACAGTCCATGACATAGTAGATACTCTATAAGGTTTGCTGAATGAATGGGTACATGCTAAGTAGACTGTTCAGAATGTTGAGAATTATTCTGGCCAGTGGCAGCTATTCTGAATATATTCTAGGTGGGTTGAAGTGAAAGGGACCACTTCCTGGCCCCATTTATAATTTCCACTACTGTGGTCAGCGGTTGAGAAGAAACGCCATGTGGTTCCCTACATTTGCCCAGGGGAGGTCAGCGGGAACCAGTCACTTCTCACCCACCGTTTTCTGTGGCTGAAGAATCTGGATCCCTAAATAGCCTCTCCTTTGCACTCTGGGGTTCTAAAGATGGCATCCGCTTTTCCCTTCACATCTAAAACTTTGTATTTATGTCTGACTGATGTGCTGCTTTGCCTCTCAAGGAGGATCTAAAGAAAGAGCCAGATGTGAACAAAATGATGGCAACTGCCTCCTTACCGGCTGCATTCTTACCCCCACCCAAATCCTCAGAGTCTGCAGGCTTTTCTTGGCAACGAAGCCAGAGTGATTTTTTCGAAGTACAGGTCTTATGTTATATCCCTCTTGAAACTCTCTCCAGTGACTTTCCTCCAAGTCAAAGTCTAACCTGAAGGCAAATAGCCCTCCTCAGTGTGGCACCACCTCACTTCTAAGGCTCATCTATGTGCCTGCCACCCCTTCCCATGTCCCTTTGCACAGCAGCAGAGGCTGACTACATCGGTGTTTCCAATGACAGGTGAGAGAGAACAGGAAACAATAGATCTGCGTTTTACTGTCAGTCAGTTACCATGCGCCTCTCAGAGTGGGAACAGTTTTGTACAAGGTGGCCCCAATTGCTAGCTACTTTGCATTTCTCAAATAAAGAACGGGCTGATCACAGCTCTGTGGGCCCACTAACTGTGACGGAGAGACAGGGTGTTGGGCCACAATGGCGCTCCTTCCAAAGGGAATTTTTAGGAGAATTTGGACTCTGCAGTTTTCTGTTTTTGTGCTGACTCGAGCTCACAAAAGGGTGACACTCTGCTACAATACACGGGCCTGTCCTCAAGCTTCCCTGACTTCTCTGCATCTTCCTCCCACCAGTAAGAGCTTCACGTGAATTCTTGCCGTGGCTGCGTCTGCTCCTCCAAGTCTCAGGCAGTGTTGCCGCTGACCCTCCCCAGATTGCATTTAATTACTTACCCTTTTCTGAAGTGTTGAATTTATAGTTCTAATAGTCCTTCTATAGTTATCGCTTGATATTCTTCCCCAACGCCGATTTTTCTGTCGTACATGGGTCTATTTGCCCTGAAATAGAGGTTTTACTGGAAAGGCACGATGAATACTCAATTACTTCTCTTTACCAATTTTCAAAAGAAGTTTAATAACTGCTTCAAATAGTGACAAATGAATTTTTTTCTGGCTTTCTGTTTTTTGGGGGGTACCATTTTGTACTCGTGGCTTTAGTAGATTCATTATGTTTCAATTCACTATAATCACTACTCTTTTTGTGCTCAAATCATCATAATTTTAGCACTGTGAGCTCCTATTAGATGGTTCTTGTGTCCTTTTGACATGCCCAATTACTATTTGAAAGCCTCTTTGCTTTTGGACATGACAACATGTTCCAGCCTCACCTTGTACTTTCCCTAATCCATTACTGTGAGCAGCCAGCTCTCTAAGCAGCCCTGGATTTTCAGAGCAAAATATGGGTGCTAGGAGTGACTAGTGCTACTGGGTGACACTGATACTAGACCATTTCAGTGGACTGCAATAGATAATATACAGTTAATTAAAACCATAGGTTCATATTATTATTTTCACTTCAATTTCAAAATTAGTGTCAAAACCTAAGTTTTTGATCTTGTAATTTAATTTTTTATACTCTTGGAACATCATTAATATAATTTCTCATTTCCTTTTTTGTACAATGCAAAGAAAATTGTTTCAAAATAAAATATGAATGTTACTACTAACATACAACACTCAAGTTCAGTTTAAGTTTCTTTGTAGTTCTTTCTGTCCTTGGAGCATATCCAACTAAGGATGTTCATTCAGTGTACTATTTTAAAATATCTTGGGGGGAAAATCATTGATTCTCTGTCTGGTCATATTACTAAAATGATATATAGCTAGTTGTACTTGTTTTAGTTTTTCAATTTGCGTATGTTTTAAAAACATAGCTTTACTTTTAATAGGTAATAGACATATTATTCAAAGGGAATCACGATATAGAATGATAGAAAGATATACAAAAGGAAATATTGCTCCCACCCCTCTCCCTCCACCCATTTTCTAACCCATTTCTTATAAGGTAACAACTCATTTTCTTTTTTATATTCTCAATGTTCTTTTCTTTCTTTCTTTCTTTTTTTTAAGTTTATGCAACATATAGAGATTCTTCTTTCCTTCTCTTACGCCAGGGGTTCTTAACCAGGGATCCACAGACCCCCAAGGGGGGATTTCAGGGAGTCTGTGAGCTTGAATTGAAAATTCAAAAAAACATTATTCTTGTGGGGACGTGTTGGTGCGGGTGTGATATAGTTATTAAATAACACACAGTAGAGTGTGGACTTAGTAAGGAGTGTGGTTTTCACCTGGCTGGCAAAGGCATCTGTGGAACAAAAAAGGTTAAGAACCCCTGTCTTACACGAAAGGTAGTATATTATACCTGTTCTATACTTTTCTGTTTTTCCTTAGCAATATATCCTGGTGATCTCTTTATTTTTTATGGCTGCGTAGTCCTCCGCTGGGCCACTGTACAATAGGTTACACAACAGTCCCTTTTGCTGGGCAGTTGAGTTGTTTTTGACGTTTTCTTGTATAAATAATGCTCTCTTAATGATGGCCTAACACATATGCCATATGTCATGTCATGCTTGTGCAGGCATCATTGTGCGACAGATTTCTAGAGGTGGTAAATGAATGGTAACGGTGGTAGATAATGCCAAATTCCCTGCATGACAGCTTTGCCTCTGTGCAGTACTGGCTCCCTAAACAGATTCAGAGTGAAAGAATAAATGATTTATTTTAAAAAGATATTTCAAAGACAGGCATTATGACATTTTGTAATGTCAGGTTGCTTTAAGGAATTTAATCTGCCAGTGCTCCTGTTCTAAACAAAGCAAAAATCAAAGAAAAGTCAGTTACACCAAAATACCTCGTACCTCTATATAATTGTTGACTTGAGTAAACGCAATATTAATGAGTGACAGCTGTGTTCTAGGTCTCTATTAGGTGCTAGGAATAAAGCAAAACATGCATGGGTTTGCTCTCATGGGTTTGCGCTCTCTATTTGCTGAATGGTTTAGTTATAGTTGGGATAATGCCTGCAAGGAGAAATGAAGGGTGATTAGAGAGGAGAAGAGGCGAGGGACGGAGGGAAGAAGCAAGAGAGGCTTTTGGAAAGAAGGAACACCATGTGCCTCTTCTGAAGTCAGAAACGAGGTCATTGCAAGTAAAGGAAAGGAAATCCAGGGGACTGGGGCACAGAGAGCCAGTAGAAGAGGAGTGTGGGTTGCTGCTGGATCTTTTGCTTTCCCCACAGGGCCTAGAACATAGCTGGCTACAGAGCTCTTATGTGCTAATGCTTTTTTTGAGTTAACTGTCGGTGGGTCATTTGAGCCTCAATTTCTTGAATTAAGTTTTGGATGAAAAATGTCTTAAATTAGAGAGAAATCATTAGGGGGCATTGTTGCCCAAGAATTGTTGTTCTTTAACCACTATCCAAAACCAACATACAAACAAACATACAGACCAAAAATCTTCCATTTGAGGAAGACCTTCGGATCATCTGCTACAATATTCTGCAACCTACTTTGGTGTATGAAGCACTGAGAAGTCATGGGTGCATTCCAACAGCACCATGACCTTCCCATGTCTTATCCCATTTTGTCTTCACAACACCTACAGGAGGCAAAAACTAAGCAGGTAAAGTTTGTCTTTCTGTATTCTTAGCAAGAAGGGCCCTACCATTATTTGGTAATTAGAACCTTTCTAACCGTACTCTGTTTCCCTCAGTGGTAAACAATTAAAGACTGCATTCTCAGGGAAGGAACCAGTAAAAACATTGTTTGAGGTATGAAGATCTGCTAACCTAGGGAGGATTATCTCTTCCAGGGAATTTATACTTTGATGATTTCCTACTTCCGCTCCTGCTGCTGCTGCAACTGAATAAAGACAAGTAACATTTACTAAGTGCTTCCTAAATCTATGTTAGACCCCATTCTAAGTATTTTATGTGGATTAAAACATAGAAGGTAGGGACTATTTTTTTCATTCATAGGTAATGGAACTTGGCTACAGAAAGTTTAGATAATGCTAGGCCCCGTCCTAAGTACTTTCCAAACTTACTTAACATTTACAACATGAGGTGGACACTATTGCTATTCCCATCTTACTGATGAGAGACTGGGTCTCCCGGCTAATGAGCTGCTGGACTGGGATTTGGACCTAGACAATCTTAACCAAGAGCCTTCACAGCATTAGTGCCAGACATCGTTGGGTGAGGAAAGGCTAAGCAGGCCGTGGCTCTCATGTATGAGTGCCTGGGGTCTGGGTGCCTCGCTGTGCTGAGTCCGTCGCCTTACCTAGGGTTTTCTGTGCTCTCTACCTGGCTGGTTTGTTCTGAGAATGGATGGAGATGATGTGAATGTGTACAGCATTTGGCTGTGTGTTTGAGAGGTCCAGCACTGGATTCAGTCTTAGCTCTGGTGCTTACTATCTGTGTGACCTCATGTACACACATGGAACTTTCTGGAATCTCCTTGCTCATTTCTTCTGACACCCCAGAGATGTCGGCAACCTTCCACGAGATAATGGTAATAATTAACAACTACTCTTTGCTTTTTGCAGTCTCATTTACTTTTCACACCCATCTTATGAAATAGGTACTCCTACAACACCCCCTTGACAGATGAGATTGTCTGAGGATGGAGAAAGTTAAGCATGCCAAGCCTGTGTGCTCATAGGCGTGGGAGCCAGGATTTAAAGCCAGGCAGGCCTGCTTCCCACATGCCCCACCAGTGCAGCAATTTTGAAATCAGGCAACTACAGATTAGACTCCAAGCTTTGCTGCCTACCAGATGTGTGTCACTGAATAAGTTACTTAACCTCTCTGAACCTCAGTTTGCACATCTGTAGAATAATGGGGGTAATATGATCACCAGGAAGACGAAAGGAAATGGTCTATGCAAATGTCTCAGCTTAGACCTCTGCGAGTAATCAGCTGGTAACAAATGCTGATTCTCTTCTAGTCCAGTTGGATTGTTGGTGCGATAAATTGCTCCCTGAAGGCTAACACAAGGAGCCTACCTCAGTCCACCAAATGAGGCTTCAAGGAATTGTGTTGGGCATCTTTAACGAATCATGTGGTTTCCACAACTGGGTGCAGATTAGTCACACTATATCATATACTAATTACATTCGTCACTCCACGGGGCCTGATGAAAAACACATTGCTGTGTCTTTGCTATTAAAATGGGTTTGGTCTAGTTAAAACCAAGGAGCTCTGCAAACAGCTTACAATGTTTTAATTCGGCAGACCGTATTTAATTAGAACAATTGCCGATGTGCCTACTGATTGTGTTTTCCTTTGGATCACATTCTCTGCTTAATGCGCCACGGATTGCACTGTTGACTGAGGTTGATGGAAGACTAGGCAGGGAGTGTAGAAGAGTTTGCTGAGATCTGAGTGGTTACTGTTTTCACGGCTGGTTACCTGAGCTTTAGTCTTGCTACTTAAATAAAGCCTTAATAGGTAGGAGACAATTGTTCTTTCTCACCACTGGCTTGTACATGCATGCATGTCTTCATTCCCCATTGATTTACTGGCACTTACCATAGCCAGGCACCATGCTAGATACTGGGCCATTCAGAGGTGATGCTTTGGTCCTTATTTAGTCTCATTTACTTTTTTTTTTTAATTATTTTTATTTTTTTATTTTTATTTTTTTCTTGTTCACTTTTCACACCCATTTTATGCTACAGCATCCTCTTGACAGATGAGATTAATTGAGGATGGCAAAAGCCACGTGAGAGTCAGGGGCAATAGGATAGAATTACAATGTTACCACAAACTTGAACTTAAAAACTGTTATGATTTATGTAAAGGGTCCTGGGAGGATGGAGTTAGGCTGACCTGGGTTGAAGTTCTGACTCCTCCATTTTTCAGCTGTGTGCCCTTGGGCAAGTCGCAACTTTATTGAGTTTCAGATGCCTCCTTTGTAGGATCGGGATGATATGGCCTACTTCATAGTTTAGTTGTGAGGGTCTAAGGACAGGATGTATATAAAACGCAAATATTCATGTTGTCATTTATATGCTTACTTCTATTAGTATCAGTATTAACTAAGAGATGTTGGTCAATTTACTTGATCTTGTAGTCATAAGTCTTTCATCACAATGGAACCATTATTTCTTACTAGGTACCAGGTATTTTGACATTTACTCCTAAGAGCAGCTCTGTGATCTAGGGGTTATCTTTGTTATTTTATTGTTATGGTCACATTCATAGCCCTTCTCCCTCTTGACTGTGAGATCCTTTGAGAATAAGGGACCCCTTGTTAACTATTTCTGTAACTCCCAGTCTAAAACAGATAAGGATGATTTTTTCATGTGTTTATTGGTCACATATTTATTGTACAGATATTTCTAAGCACTAGTGTATATCAGTCATAGTTCTGGGATTTGGGAAGACTGAATAAGTAGTGAATGAAGCAGGCAAAATCTGCTTTTGTGATGGTTACATTCCTGGGCAGGGAGATGAGGAAAAGGAACAAATAAATAAACAAGGTAATTTCTGATAGCAATAAATATAATAGGGAAAAATTGTGGATGATTTTAAAATGAGCAGAAGAGTTTGCTGAATATCCTTTTAATAGACACTGGAGCCTCTGGAGAGTATTTGATACCCTAGGAGGTGTGGATCTTTTTCTTTGGCAAGTTTATTTTACAACTCTGTAGAAATAGAAGTTAACAGGTAAAACACTAATATGCAATTGATTCCTGTCCATAGAAATGCAAACTGGATCTGGTGGAATGCAATTGGATATTGCCTTGTGGATATTGAGTAATTTTTTTTGTTGTTGCCAGTTTTGCATCAATTTGTAAACTAATTTCAGCATTCCTTATCTGATTATAAATGTGTACCAATTTGAATTCAATTGCATTTGAACTGGTTGTAACATCTTACTGGTTACCTCATTAATTATTGAGCTAAATAAAATCTTTGACATGAATTCATTTTATATTTGTATGAGAGTCATGATATATCATTTTTTAAAATGTACTCTTCAATAGTTTGGGACACATAAATGACCATGATAATTTTAGATAGTAATAAATATCTTCAAGAAAACAAGGCAGGTGTTGTTCTGGAGAGTGGCTGGGGAGTGTGAGGAAGATACTGATTTGGATTGGGTGGTCAGGGAAGGCCTCCCTGAAGAGGTGGCATTGGAGCTGAGCGTTGAGTGAATAAAGGAGATACCCATGTGCAGACCAGAAGGCAGAGTGCTCAGGGCAGAGGGGGCAGCTTGTGCAAAGGCCCTGAGACAGGAAAGAACAAACTGTCTTATTTAAGAAACTTAACGCATTGAGTATGGAAATGAATGGTAGGAGATGTGATCAAAGACGCTGGCAGTGGCCAGATTATGTTGGGCCTTTTCGGCAATTCTGAGGAAATAGATTTTTATTCTAAATACCATGAGAAGTGTTTGTAGTTTTACGTGGTGAAATGTCATGAGATGATTTGTATTAGAGAATGGATTGGTATAACTCCTTCCATGTGTTCCATTCTCATTTTTCTCCATCAAATTATTACTATTAAACTTGCCATTATTATTTTATCAAGTCTTATCATGAGCAAAAATATAATTTTATTTTGATTAAAAATTACAGACAAATATTATCATAAAAGTAACATTGGAGAAACTTTTTTGAAATAAGAAATTCACAAAGAGGAAATAAAGTATATTTAGCTTTTTGGAAAATGGAATGTAGTTCATAGACTTGTGTTTTTACTTTCTAGAATGTCTTGGGTCTTGGTCACCTCCCTCCAGGTAAGATGACTAATGAGACGCCTTCTAAGCTGACTGATCTATTAACATTTAGTGATTTTGCCCAGTTTCCCTGGGGCATCTGCTCACCGAGAACAGCAGCTAACAGCAGCTAATAGGTTCTGCCTGCAAGCAGCAGGTGCTAAAGACAGCTGCGGCAATCGTCTGAGTTCCTTTCAGCCACACACTCCCTCTTCCTTCCCCTGAGAGCCTCTGGAAGGCTCTTTCTGCCTGGCAGTCCCAGGGGGTGGGTGGTGATCTTTTTCCCCACCTCCCAACAAGGAACACTCTTGAGAAGAAACTGACCCGTGGAAAGAAAGTTCCTACCAAGAAAGCAGGAGGAAATTCAGTGGTGGTACCCAGAGGTCTGGAAGACAAAAAAAATAGGCATGCAATGAAATAAAGCTCTATTTTTCACTTCAGGATTGCTGTTTAAGTCAACGGAGTTAGGGACCCTTCAGGTTGGGACAAGAGGTCAGAGGGATGCCACCCTCACGTTATTGTGGATGAGAACAGCTGATGGAAAAGGGCTAATGCTCTCGTGGCGTCTCTGGAGAACAAATTTCTGTTGATGAAAAGAGCTGCATCGAGTCGTGTGGTCCCAGGTTTGCATCCTTCAGGCAAGTTATGGTATCTCTCTGGCTGCTCTTTCCTTGCCTGTAAAAGGAAGACTTCAGCATGGGGAGAAGTTGGAAATCACTCAAATAGAACTGAAAATGCCAGAGTGAGCCCTCAGGACTGGACCATAATCATGACAAGCTGTGATTTAACTATTTTAACACCGGGGATAAGAGCCTGGGATATGGAGCCAGGCAGACCAGGGTTTTGCTGTTTACTAGTTGTATGACCTTTGGCAAGTTAATTAACCCTTCTGAGCCTCATTTTCCTCATTTGTAAAATGGGGGTATCAATAGTACCTGCTTCATAGGGTTGTTGTGAGGTTAGAAAGAGATAATATAGCTTTTACGCCTAGCACAGTAACAGAAGGGACACAGTCTACCCACCATGGGGAAAAGGAAGGAAGTCCACAGAAATCAGCAAAGTTTATGTAGCCCCATCCAGGAGAGGACGTTCCGGAAGCCCTAGGGAGATGGATTTTATTGCAGTAGGGGCAGAATTTTGAACTTTTAGGCTTGGACAAAATATCATTCAGAACCACAAAGACCATTCACGTTTATGATTAGCTTGGCATCGGGCTGCTTTATCACTAATTCAGTACCTTGGGAATTTTCAACAAGTAAAGTTCAGCCTCTGGGATAGTTGATGCAAGTAATCTGGTTGCTGGAAATACACACCCCCCATTCTAAATTTATTTACAGACATCAGATTTACCAATGTGTATTGGCGGCAGTGTTGACAACAATAAAAATACCTGTTTTTATATCTAATATGTATAACGAGCCACACACTGTGGTTGGCACTTGACAGATATCTGACCAAAGCTTCCATAATGCCCTCAACATAAACGGGTATAATCCCTATTTTACATTTACTTATTCTATTTGACATTGTATTTGAAATGAGGAAACTGAAGCTCATGGAAGTTTTAAGACTTACCTAAAGTCACAAGAGGCAACTGGAGGAGCCACGATTTGGTGATGGTTTCCTAGTGCTGGCTCTGTATCAAAGCTGTAGTCCCTTCCCAGTCAGTCCCGCCGAGCCTCTGGGGAGGCTGTTCAGGATGCTAAGACCTGTGAAGACTGAGAGGCACTGGCTTGCAGGTAGTTGCAATAGTCCCCTGGGCAGATGGAGGATCAAGCTAGTCCTTTATGTACCGTATCTAGTCCAATACTAGGGCATAAAGAGCCCTAGTTGTGCCACCTTGCACAGGCTAAGTAATTAGAAAGTCTCAGTTACCCAGCTGTAATTTGGAAATTACTTCTATTTCCCAGAGTTGCTGTGAGAATTAAGTGGCACATTGTAGGTATTTATTAAATTCAATTTCTTTTCCCTTTCAATTGAATAATTCATTCAATAAAGAAAGTCTAGAATATTTGCTGTATAGCAGACATTGCACTCCCATTTGCCTGGGAAAACCGTGATGACCAAAAGAGATGCAGCTCCTGCTTTACTTTTTTCATGAAACTTAAAGTCTACAAGAATATAAACTTAAGAAAAATGCCATTTAAAGAAATATATACACGAGCTCTTCTGTAAGTGATATGAAAGCGAAAGTAACAGGTACATTGATGGACCCTGTTTAGATTGGGAAGTGTGCAGATGTGGTTGGGTAAAGTCCTTCTCTGAAAAAAGTGATGTTTTAAGCTGATACTTGAATAGTAAGTAGGACTTAACAGATGAAAAATTTCAAGAGGTGAGAGAGCACTTCAGGGAAGGAAAACAACACATGTTCAAAGACCCCAAAGTGAGAAGGGACTTTTTAACTGGAGTGGAAATAAGCAAGGGGAGAGGGGACCCTGGGAATTGGGAGAGACTTAAATTCCACTGTCCCCTGGGCCCATGTGCCACAGCCTTTCTTCAGAGGTTTCAAACCCGGGCTGGCAAAGGACCACAACAATGACACTTGCCTTTCTCTCCACTCATGCTTACTACTTGAAAAATAAAGAATTGGCTTCTTATGACTTGAGTTGCTAAACTATATGTCCTAGGAATATTTGTCCCAGTTTGCCCAGCATAATCCTCGTATATGCATGTTGTCCCAGAGTAATTATCCATAGTGCCCCATTCCATTCTGAAATCTGTCTGGTTTAGATGATAAATTATGTGGTTACCCTACCCTAACACATGTGACCTGGCCGCTGCCTGGGAGAAGCTCATTCATTGTGTTTCTGGTTGTCAGTGTGGGTGAAGAGATGTTCCTTTTTGTGCTATTTCTCTTCCTCTTTGGCCTATTGAGATTACAAAGTATTTAAAGCTTTGAGACCCATGTTTGGGCAGCTAATAGCAGTTCAATAAAGAGTGGCAAGTATTGTTGTTGCTATGGATGTTATCCAGTTCTGTGAGGATAAAGATTCCTGCTGATAAAGGCTTGCAGTGGGGAGGAACCATCAATCAATGGGATTTTGTTTTCTTTTTCTACAGAAGGAAAGGAAATGGCTTTTGAATGCCTTCACTAAGCCAGACTCTGTGCCTGGTACTCCCTAGGCACTTTGGTTCAATGGTGTTTGTGTGTCTATATTTCTGGACAAGGGTTTTTCTTCTCTGGGTGGCAGTTACGGCTCCAGCACTTGCTAACTGGGGACTTCAGGCACATCACTGACCTCTGCAGACCTCAGTTTCCTCACTGGGAGGAGGTTGTTTAAAATGGGGTTTCAAATTAAATCGAGGTGATCAGAGGGTGAGCTCAGACCTGGGATGTAATTAAGGAAAGCTGTGATTGTACCGTTCCTCTTGTTGCCCGAAGAACGTGTTTCCTGACTGGCCTTCGAGGTGCTGCTGCTGCGACACCTCGGCGACACCTCACCACCGCCACCGTGGCTGTTTTCTGTCCATGCGGAGGAAGACTTCCCACGCTGGCTGCATCCGTGAGTCATAACCAACGGCAGGGTCTCGACCACCACAGGACTTTGGTTTAGCATTTTGGATTCAGAGGCTGGGGAAGAGTGAGAAGTGGTTTTTCGGCTGGCTGCTCTGTTTCTGCTTTGTCCTCTCTCTCTAGCACATGACAGGATCTGGCGGAGGTAGTGGTCAGGGGAGTATGATGGAGGAAGTAACCTTTTTCCTTATTGGGGAATATTTGCTCCGTTGAAACCCGAAGTGCAACTTCACATGGCTGGAGCCATAGCTGGCTGGCAAAGGGCATAGTGTTGGCAAACAAAAGTGTTCTTATTTTTTTGTCAATGAAAACTCAGTAAACCGCAGGAAGAGATGACAGCACTCCTTCCCACTTCATTCACGCGAATGATAATGAACTCCATTGTGGAGCAAGCCCCAGGCATTATCTGATGCTGCTATTTCTGCTGGTCAGAATTTGCACATCTCCCACATGACTCAGGGGTCGGGCAGGCTCTTTCCCAGTGGGCAGCTCTGACTGCTTAGCATTCTGCAGATTCTCAGGACACTCAGCCACTCAAAATGAGCTGAGGCATGTGGGCCCCAAACTTTCTGACGTGGGAAATAGTTCCAGGGGGCATTTAGGTTACAATGGGCTTTTCTTATGGTTTTTAAATATCCAGTGGGTTTTTGGCAAATGAAATATACTCCCTCTCTCTCATTCTCTCTCTCTCATACACATATACACACATTCCTTAATGAGTAGAATTTCCAATGAGCCGTAATTTCTAACACAACTCTGTAGGGTGAAGGAAAAGCAACAATACTTAAATACACACTGTGCCACAGATCCTATGACTTGTTAACTCCTTATCGAACCCTCCGAGGTAGATGTTGTCCTCTCTGTCTTCTTGGTGGGGAAACTCAGGTCCACAGATGTTAAATTATTGGCCTAAGATTCCTAAAAGGGTGGATCAGGTAACTGACACCAATTGATTACATGCCAGGCATGTTACAGACATTTCCTCATTGAATTCTCACAAAGACTCTATGAGATAAATAGTATCATCCCCATTTATAGATGAAAAAACAGAGTTGCAAGAGGATAGACAGATTGTCTCATGTCACAGTGGCACAGTCAGGATTTGAACCATATTTTTGTCCACATCGCAGTGTCTTATGATTCTACTTTTAGGAGCCAGAGACCATTTACAAGCAAACAAGTTCACCTATTTTATGATCAAAAAAAGGAAGCTGACTTAGCACAAGTTCCCACACCTTGGTCAAAAAACGGTGTTTGATTATTTCTTTACTCTCTCAGCAAACTTTGAAGACCCACTCTGTACAAAGCATTGCAGAGGGCACTGACGGTCAGAACAATGATTTTAACGCTTGTGTATTGTTTTAGTTTCCCAGCTGCTAAAACAAATTCCATGCGATGGGTTAACACCACAACAGGAATATATTGCCTCAGAGGCTAGAAGGCTTGCTTTCTCCCAGGGTTGGTGTCAGCTAGCCAGCCAGCAGTCTGTGGTTCCTTGGCAATGTGCATGGCAACAACTTCTACTTTCTCTTCCCAGTTCTGTTGGCTGCCAGCTTCTGGCTGCTCCCTGTGGCATCTCTCTCTGTGACCATCTCTATAAGGCCTCCAGTAATGATATTAAGACCCATCCTGATTCAGTTGAGCCACATCTTAACCTCATCAAAAAGTCCTATTTACAATGAGTTCATACCCACAGGAATGGATTATGATTAAGAACATGTTTTTCTGGGATACATAACTCCAAGCCACCTCAATCTGACCTCTGGATACCAGAAAGACAGGTTCTTCCCACATGCAAAATGTATTCATCACAACATCCCAAAAGCCTAAGCCATTTTAGAGCAATGCTAAATCCAAAGTCTCATCAGAAGCAGTTATGGGTATGGTCCATCCTAGGGAAAAATTCCTCTGTCTGATGGACCTGTGAAACCTGGAAAAGAAGGTGTCTGCTTCCAATGCACAATGGAGGGTGGGCATAGGATAAACATTCCCATCCCAGAAAGGAGAAATTGGAAGGAAAATAGGGGTCATGAATTCCAAACAAGACTGGAGCCCAGCAGGACAATCTCCACTGTATCTTAAGGTCCGAGAGCCATCTCTGGCTTGATGTGTCATCCTCCAGGCGTGGGGGAGAAGCAGCCCCAGCCCTTCCAAGCGCCTTCACAGTGACCATCCTCTCCCTGAACAATGAGGTGTAGGCCTTGCCCTCTCCGGACATCATAAGGGCAGCCAAACTCTCTGTGGATGCCAGGGTGCAGGCCCTACCCTCTCCCAACACTGGGATGGCCACTAGGCTCTCCCTGAATGCTGGGACAGTTCCCACCGTCTCCGAGCCTTGGGGTGGAGCACTCTCCCTGAACGACATGGGTGGGCCTGCTTTCTTGGCCTGAGGAGGTCTTTTCAGTCCAGACCTTTGTTCCCTTGGCTCTGCCCTTTAGTTTGTCCCTTCTCTGTCCCTTTCAGTCCAGGCTGGCAGTGGTTCTGTGCATACAAATTTTACAAAAACCACCAGACAATACGACTTCCCACAGATCCTTCCTGGATAACTGCATTTCCAATCCCGACATCTACTGAAATGGCTGGTTTGACCCATGTTTAGCCACACCCTTTTCAGCTAAGAGTTGTCCAGTTAAACCCTCACATGGAGCATTCTCCTCTGGGGACTCACTTCCCAGAAACTCAGGGACTTTCCCTGATAGAGCTGCTTCTGGCCCTGGTCACAGAATGCACCATCTGAATAGGTTCAGAACTTTTCAACTTATCAGTTTTTGCTTGTGTGTTTGTGTGTGTGTGTGTGTGTGTGTGCTCTTAAGAGTTCAGTTATTAGCTTATCCTTTTCCTTTATCATTTTACTAATACCTGCAAGAAGGAGCCAGTCTATACCTTCCACACTTAGTTTGGAAATCTCCCCAGCTAAAGATCCAAGTTCATCACTTATAAGTTCTGCTTTCAATCTGACATCACAACACGATTTTGCCAAATTCTCTGCCACTTTATAATAAGGATCACTTTTCTTCCAATTTCCAATAGAACATTCATCATTTCCTTTTAAAGCCACATCAGAAGCACCTTTAACATCCATATTTCTGCCAACAGTCTCTTGAAAGTCATCTAGGCTTTTCTATCAAGTACCTCATAATTCTTCCAGCGTCTATTTCTTACCCAATTCCAAAGCTATGTCCATGTTTTTATGTATTTATCCTAGCAGCACCCTAATTCTGGAAGCAAAAACAGCTGGGGTGGCTTGGAGTAAGGGACTTCAGAAAAACGTATTCTTAAACTTATTCCATGCCTGTGGATATGAACCCATTGTAAATAAGATCTTTTGATGAGGTTCCTTCAGTTAAGGGGTGGCCCAGCCAGATCAAGAGAAGTCTTGATCCTGTTATTAGAGGACTGAATGAGAAGGCCACAGATAGAAAAGCCAAGGGGAGGAGCCAGGAGCCAGATGTCAACAGAGCCTGGAAAAGAAAGGAGAAGGTGCCACCATGTGCATTGCCATGTGATGGAAAAGCCAGGGAATCCCAAAGATTGCTGACCAGCTAGAAGATACCGATCCTGGGAGAAAGCAAGCCTTCTGGCCTCTGAAACCATGAACCAATAAATTCCTGTGGTTAAGCTAACCCATTGTATGGTATTTGTTTTAGCAGCCAGGAAACTAAAACATGCATCAAAAACAACAGTAACAACAAAAAACGATGCATACATGTTTGTTACACTGAGGCAGGATAGCAAAGTAATGCTCTTTTAAAAAGCATTTCATTAACAAGTTTGGTGTGAATTGGGTTGTTGGTAAATGGAAAATATGCTTGACAAGATTCTTTACATTCCCCAAGCATTTCAGTAATTGGCATTTAAATCTAAGTGCTTGGAAGACTTTCTTTTCTTATTATAAATCAGTGAATTTCCAAATATAGAATACAGAACTTTCAAAAAAGCTGCCATTTATCCAACACCAACTTGGAATCAGGACTGTGCTGGGTAAGTTACTGCTAATATTTACAATAACCCTGAAGGTAGATATTATTTTTCCACATGAGAGGAACAACAAGAGAGGAAGCTGAGACAGAGAGATTATGCAACTTGAAATACCAAGTCTTATAACTCATAATTGATGAAGCTAAAATTGCAAAATCAGTCCCATTTCAGAGCTTGTACACTTTCTACTTTGGCAGTCTGCCGCTTCCTCCTTAGTTCAAATTTTACAACTTCATCATTGGGTTTTGCTGCAGAAACTATGACGCATTTTGCAGTAGTTGCAAACGTTTGCCCTAGGATTTGAGAGCCTACTTATTCGTCATCTAGGGGCTAGTGACCCTTATTTTATGTTATTTTTAGGTTGGGCAGCCATGTGCCTTCTTTGTCTATGCAGTCTCTCCTTCTGCAAGAGCCGGGACTGCCTAACAAAATAGGTACTCAGCAAGGGTTTATGGGATGTAATGTGATTTTTGTTTAACTGCTTTGTTTCTTGTCCAAAAGAAGACGAGAAACAGCCATCAGGAAGGAAAGAATTCCTAAGACAGTAAGGTGTGGCCATTAACTGGAAGGAAAGAAAACATAAAATAACTATAAAATCTAAGATTTTCAAAACATAAAAGTTGGGTTATTCAGGATGGAAGCAAATAACCTCAGGCATTAGTCTTAGTACAGTTCTTCCCAGCCTTTTCCCAGTAGAGCACTCACAAAAAGGATATTTGGTCAGCTCACTGGGATAAAGAGTAGAGGTTGCTTACTGCAGCTTGACCATCCTGGGGCCCTGGCCTGCTCAGCTCTGTCCTGCCTCCCTGAATACTAAGGAGATTAATATCTTGGCACGTCTGTCCCTTGCACCCTGGCACATTGGTAGGAAGCTCCATTATAGAAAATGCTCCTGAACTATACAATAAGGGGCAATGTCTTTTGCTTCCTCACCGCTAGTGCTTAGCAGATGATACGTCTGAAAAGATATTTATTGAATTGAAAGGAATGATGACTTTGCATTATCAAGGAAAGAAAATCATAGTTAGCATTGTTTGTTCAGGGAGATAACATAATGTATTACAATTTATTTTCAAAATATTTTCAAATGAAAGCCAAAGAAACAGGGGCCCAGGGAGATGGATTTGCACAGTCTCTCAGCTAGTCAGTGGCAAAACTTGGAACACTTTTTCTCCCCTAGTTAAAAGGTACACAACAGTCCTTCTGCTTGGGAGGTTCACATAGAGTGACCCAAGCTGCCAGATGTTTCTAGTAGATAGACCGCAGTGAAGAGTGTGCCATGCAGACACCCAGCGTTTATTTCCTGTGTGTGCTAAGAGGTGGAAGGGAGGTTCACAATAAGCATTGTACACTACATGGTTCTGGATTCTTCTTTAGATTCATGATGATACAGTGCTGTTTTGTGATTCATTTTTAATCTAAAAAATTCAGATTTCTAATTTCCAATGTCAAAATTAGAGGCGAAGTGAATGCTTATGCATGTGGTTTCTTTGTTGGGGAGTAAACTTGGAAACTTGCAAACTGATGATAGCAACCGTTATGATTTGAGCAGTCTGGCATGAATTTTTCCCAAAGATATGCAACACTGATCATCCAAAGACTACTCACATACCAGAAAAAAAAAAAAAAGAAACAAAAAAAGAATGATCTTAAAGGAAAGAGCAAGTCTGGGAGGGCTTTTTATGGCTCAAATTTCCTTATGCAAGAGGTACCTTCTTGAAAGTGATACAAAAGGGCATAGACTCTATTTTTTTCTCTTTTTAAAACCATACTCTTGGGAAGTTGCAAAAGCTGAACAGAAAGTATAAAATCTGGAAGTTTAAAAAAAGGCACAAAACCTCCCCACAATGGCCAACAATGACTGATAATGAGAAACAAAGGACATTTTGCCCATTTTAATTGTCCCACATCTTGCTCATTGATTTATTTTCTTTTTTCTTATTGACTTAAAAGAATTAAGAATGCCTACAATTAATGTTCAAGTTACTTTTTCACCAATTTTATTCATGCATCATGAGACTTCTTCTTGTAATTTATCACTAGTAGCAAAGTTCCAGAAATACCACCTTGAACAGAGCAAGTCTCATAGACATAGCCTCTAATGAACAGGAGGCACTGGCAGATACGACCAAGCCAGGTTTGGGACAAGTCCACTCCAAGGCAAGTCCAAGTCCAAGTGCAAGCTGTAATAACTTCCTCAGTCTGGTTTGTGAGCCAAGGCAGATGAGATCAGCTCTGCCTCATTGTGGGAAATGGAGTTCTTTGGAGTCTGAGTGTCTTGGTGCATATAGCCCTGGTTTACTGTTGACCCTGTCACTTAGTAGCTGTATGGCTTTGGGTATCACTTCAATTCTCTGGGCCTCAGAATTCCTCAACTGTGAAATGGAGATGCATAATTTCTAGCGACTTCATTGGGTAGTTGTAAAGATTAAATGAGGAAATACAGGCAAAGTATTTAGTAATAGTAAACACTATTATTGTCCTCATTCTGCTGATGTTGAAGGAGACCCAATGGGCCTATGTGGAGCTTGATTGGTGCTTAAACCAAGGATGTATGAGCATCTACTGTGTGCAAGATGTTGTGCCTTGAACTCGATTCAGGACCAAAGGGATGGGAGGAATCTAAGGGGGCTCACGTTTACTCATTACCTGCTGGGTGTCAGATTCTGATAGATCATCTCACACAAGGCGTGTTTAATTCTTCTAATAACCCTAAGGAGTGGGAGTTATCACATACGTGCTCATGCCCTTTTATGGATTAGAAAACTGAGGCTCAGGGTGAATGCTACATTTCTAAGGTCACACAGCTAGTATGTGTTAGATTTGGCAAGGGAATTCAGGTTTCCCTATAGTTTATCATGCACCTGACCAAACTTAGAATTTCATACATGTATTTTAGGAAGTTCCCTAGAGATGTACCATATCTAATTGCTTAACAGTAGTTGGATCATAGGTTTTCTGATATGCTGGGTATGCTGATGAACTGACCCCACTTGTGGCTCTCTTCTGCCTGAAGACTTGGTTTGTCCTCAGTCTTTTTGATGTCAAGAGGAGGGAGCTGGCTTTTGAGGCCTTTGCCCTGAGTACAAGGGGAGGAGACAAAGGGATATTTCAGACTGTCAAGTTTAAGTGTTCAGACTTGGCCAAACTCTTTCTCAAGTTCACCAAGCCCTAACTGCCTTTCATACCTCTGCTCTGCATGAACTATTTCCCCTATGATATAAAGTCTTACTCACCCTTCTAGATCCTTCTTGACTAATACCCCCTATGCCAGTCTTTCTTGACTCCCAGGTAGAGTGAGGTGATCCCTTATTTTTCATGTCTTAGTAATTATTACAAGGCACTGTGCTTAGATGGCTTCCATCCCGGCCCCACTAGGCTTGAGCATCTTGAGGGTATGAATGGCATCTTATTTGTCTTTGCATCCACTCTCCACCACATGGCCTGCACACAATGATGTATTAATTCTATTAATTAATTAATTAATCAAAGGAGGCTACGACTGACCTCTGAAAAGCTGTGACATAAAAAGGGCACGTGTTCCATTCATGCCCCCATTTCAGGCCTTTGCTTGTTCTCGGCATCCTCATTTTCTTACTTTTCTATGGTCAGAGCAATCTCAGAACAGTTCTAGTAGCTGACTGTTTTGGTTTAAACTATACTTTGACTGTTTATTTCTATTCTATGCCTGGGACCCCTGGGGATTCTGATTTAATTGGTTTGGGCACTTGCCTTACAGAGTGAATTGTTTAAATAAAATCAGCACAACGTGAGATGCTTAGGCTGCAGTTCTGAGATCTCCACATTTGAGGAAAAGCCACGTATGTGAGCAAAAGAGAGAAACCATTCAGGAATGCTGGGGTTGGGGGAGCAGTTGGAAAGGACATGGCGGCCACTTTCTTTTTGCAAGTGAGTAGAAACAACAGTAGAAGTTATCAGAATCATTCATCTATATGATCATTAATTTACCTGTTCATTCATTTATCTTGTACAGCCTGGATTATTGCAAGAATTCTCAGTGGTCTCTGTCCCTCTCTTCTGACCCATGTCCAGTCCATCATCTGCGCATTGACTTTTTCATTCCCTTGCTTAAAGCCTTTCTATGGTTCCCAGTTGTCTACATGATAAAATGCAAGCTCCTTAGCATGGCGTTTAGGATCCCTGATCTAGCCTCTGCCTACACCTCCCTCCTCGTTTTCTGCAGCCCTATGCATGTGCCTTCCCCAAACTCTAATGGACTCCACCAATATACCAGTTTGTTTTGCTTCCAAACTTTTCTGTATGCTCTTCCCTCTGACTAGAATCTCTTTTCTTCTAGAATTATTCCTGTTCTTCTCCTTAGTTTTCAAAATGTAGCTCAACCTTATCTCCATAGTAAGGCTTTCCCTGATACTGTTGATCTAAATGAGCTGAGCGTCCTTTTCCTCCTCCATAGTGTTGTAGGTATCTTCCTGTCATAGTTCTGATGACATTGTATTGAATCTGCTTTACATTCATCTTCCTTCCCACTAGTCTGTGAACTTCTTGTGGCCAAGGCCTGTTTCAGTTTCCTTGCCTGCTCAAGCATACACCATGCAATGGGTTGACTTAAACATGGGAATTTATTAGCTCACGGTTTTGAGGCTGGGAAAATGTCCGAATCAAGATGTCGTCAAGACAATGCTTTCTCCCTAAGGCTGTGGCGTTTTGGCACTGGCTCCTGGCAATCCTTGGTCCTAGGCTCCCCTGTCACATGGCAGTGCACATGACACCTCTCCTGGCCTCTTGTTCTCTTCCAGATTCCGTCGATGTTTGGCTTCTGGCTATCCCTCTGTGGTTTCTCTCCTATCTACTGATTTTCATTCCACTTTTAAAGGACTCTGGTAATAGGATTAAGACCCATCCTGATTGAGGTGGGCTATGCCTTAACTGAAGTAACTTCATCAAGAATTCCTATTTACAATGGATTCACATCCCTAGAAATTGATTAGGTTTAAGAACCTTTTTTTGTGGGGGTACATACAGCTCCAAACCACCAGGTGGCCCAGGTATTATTCTTCACAGCACAGTCCTTGATATATAGTACGTGCTTAATTAATGCACTTTGAATGAGCACATTAATTGCATGATGCATGCTTAAGAGTTTGAATTAATATGTCTTGAGCAGAACTAGTGACAGGGTTGAATTTGTGCTTTGGGGTAGCCTGGAGAATGAATGGGTTTGGGTAATGGAAACAAAGTGACCAAGCCCACCTTCTCCACTTCACCATTATTCGATACTCCATCCACCCTGGAGCGAGTTCACCTCCTGAACTTCTCTCAAGACTCAGCTAAAACATCTCCTTTAAGAAACTGTCCCTGATCTGTTTCTACAACACTTTGTAATGCTCTTAATGTACATATACTATGTCTAAAATTTTTAAGATTTTATTATATGCTGAGCACTTTATACTTCTAAAAAATTAATCATCACAGTGGCCCAATGAGGCATGATTATTAACCTTCTTTGACAGGTGACACAACTGAGGCTCTGAGAGATCAAGTTACTTGCCCACATTACCCTGCTAGATATAGTAAAGTTGGAATGGGAGTGAATCCAGAGTCACTGCTCTTACCTATGACAATATCTGCGTAATGGTTTCCTTCTCTGCCCACACCTTCTATGACAGTAGGATACCTTATAGAAACTGTTGGATTTAACTTAGATCTACATTTCCAAACAGTGCATTGGTGATGGGGATGGGGATATCTAGAGGCTTTAGTATTGTTTGCAGCATTTTCCTTCCTGGCAGTAGTGGTGATCCCCTTTCGTTTGTTTATTTTCCTGTGTCCCTCCAGATTCTTCCATGTTATCCAGTCTTTTTTCCAGTTGTATTTGATCAATTTTATCTCCTCCTCTGAAAATTCAATTTGATGTCTTCATCATCTGTCTAGTTTTCCATGAAACTGTTGTCTCTGGTATTGATGGAATGGTGACCTCCTTCTCCATGGGCCCATTTTTTGACATCTTACATGTGACCCATACTTCAAAATCTGATTGTCAATACCTTTTGATAGCAGGTGCATACTTCCCAACAAACTCATGACCTTCACCTTGAAGAAGAGATGAAAGTGTCATTTGGGCCAGCAAGTCCTATCATTCTTTTACCCAGGGCTTTATGGGAATTGTATTATAATAGAATTTAAACCAGCCTGAAATAGAATTCTGCCTTTACTGCTTCTTAACTGTGTAATGTCTGTTAAATGGGGACACCAATGCCTGCCTGCCTGAGTTGTGGGGAGGATTCAATGTGATCACAGTATGAAAGCTACCTGTTCATTCCATGGCCCATGTCCTGCTGAGCACTGATTACCTCCTTTGTCTTCATTGTAAAGTCACCTTTAAAGAGGTCCACAACTGGCTACTTTGTATGAATTAGTCCACTTGGGTAGAGGCTGGTGAGCTTGATGGTGTGATTCAGAAAAACTTAAATTTCCACCTATTTATGAAGAACCAGACCTGGCTAGCTGTTTCCATATTTGTTATCTCACATAGCATTACCGTAAGGATCAGCAAATGTCTTCAGTAAAGGGCCAGATAGTAAATATTTTAGGTTTGCTGCCCATATGGGCCATAACACTTCTTTTTATCTCGGCCTTTGTTGACCTCTGCTTTACTGGAATGTTCTTCACCATCTCTTACTCTTCCATGTTGTAGCTACCTATCCCAGAAATGATAGGACATTCATCTATTAGCTTCATAAAGTCTTTATGTGGGTATCTCTGTTCTCTTGGTAAGCAGACACCAAACACCATGGCAACTGGAAACTGGGGTCCTCTGGCCCATCTTGCTAATACCTGTGAATCCTCCACTGCTGCCTTGCAGAGCAGCTGCTGCTTCCTGAGCAGGCCCCATCTTACACACTGAACAGAGTCCCCTCTTCCCTTCACATTCTTCTACTTGACATTCTCTTGATTTTCCTTTGAATTTTCTCTATCCTATGAGAAATTTTTTCTCCTTGATTCCCTCCTTGGATTATTTCTCTGTCACCATCCCATGTAAGAACATTTACTCTAAGACACAGATTTGAGGTTCTGCTTTTGGAATCAGACAGACTGGGGTTGAGTTCTGGCTTTCCTACTTATTTACTGTGTGATCCTGTACAAATTACCCAAACCCTTTAAACCCTGAATTCTTATTTATAAAATAGGGACAGTAATAGTACCTCCTCCATAGGATGTTTGTAATTCATGAGGGAATGCATATATACTCAGCACATTGTGTGGCCCAAAGGAAGTATTCATTCATTCATTCATCAAGCAGCCACTGAATATCACAATGTTCTGGACACCATATGCCAGTCCTTATAATAGTATCTGAAGCCACACATTGCATAACTAGCAGAACCAGGACTTGAAGTCTGATCCACTGGATTCCCCAAACCCCATTGCCTCATAATGACCATGAGAATAAATATTTTTAAGAAACATGACTTTCCACCTGTGTTAGAGTTTTTGGTGTGCTCTCTCTTCCCAAATTCCCTTGTTACATCAAAACTATTGTGTAATATTCTCCATAGTACTTCTAACCACACAAAAAGTCCAGGCTTGGTAAATATTCATTGAATTAAAGAATTTGATGAGCAAATCAATATTGAATAGGTTTCTTAAAAAATAAAGCTCTCTAAAGAGCATGTGCATTCTTTCCCCATTCCTACCCTCTGTTTGACCATCAATATTTCTCTGTTATTCATTTCTGCTCTGAAAATGATATTTTCTATAATTTCTCATAATTAATTAATTCCTACTCAGAACTCTTTTTGCTCCCCAACTCATGATGCTCAAACCACATTTCACATGCTATGCACTTGAATATTCAGTGGTTTTGGTTGGTGCCAAGCCCAATGTTCTCAATGTCCCTTGCTGTTTCTCTCATTACTTTTGACAGGAGCCACAATACACTTGGCCTGTTAGAATGGTTAAAGAAGCTGCCCCAGATCCACAATTCTGGTGGATGATCTGGTGTTCCTTGCCTTACAGAGCCTGTAATCAAAGACAACACATGGATTCTGACTTGTTTGAAATGTCTGCAGCTCCTGTAAGGCAGTGACTCAAACTCAAGGCCCTAAGAGCTATCAATGCCAGAGAAACACAGCATTCGAGGGGATGGAGCTGAGAGTGGGAGACCTATAGGAATGTGGAGATCTGTAAAACAGCTCCAACATATTCTATGAGGTTTGGCAAAAGCCCAGAACTTTTGTAGCCAGACACATTTTGTGTGAAGTTTAAACTGTCTTGATGTTGTGGCAGGAGGATGTACTTGCTCTCAGGGCCTATTAATTCATGTTTCACTCATCAGGATTAGGTTGTAAGGTGTCCAAGATATCTAATGATTCCTGCTGAAATACTGTTAATGCCTTGCTTTCCTACTCTCTCCCTTCCTCACATACTTGGTCAAGATTAAACAACATCTAAATCTGGTGTGTCTTGATTTGTATTTAGGTCAGGTAAGTCAAGTCATGTGACAAGATATAAACTTGGCAAGGTCTATTTCCCTTCCTTTCCGAAAGGATCGGGGTAACCATGTATTCTAGCTATTCAATGTAGTCTTTCGGTTAGGCTCAGATATCATGTGAATAAAATTATAAAAAACACTTTTCTTTTTAGAAATTATTCAAATATTATCTGAACTTTGGGCCCTCACACTCTCAGGGACATACATTCTGTAGAGGACAGGTCTTATATTGGTGGTGGCCACTTCATGGCATCAATAGTCTCAGCTGGAAAGTTGGGAGTTACCCTTGACTCTTCCCTTTCAATACCTAACCAATCCTCAAGACAAGCTGATTCCACTTGATTCATATTTCTGAACTGCATCTACGTATACTTTACTCATTGTCACTCTCATAGTTCAAGCCTTCTTAATTCCTCTTCTAGAATATTGCTTTAACTAGTTCAATGGTTTCCCTGCTTACAGTCTTGCCCTCTTCCTTTCCATCAGTTAACATTCCTAGTGGTTGTTCCATGTAAAGCATGCATCTTATCATGTCATTCAGGTGCTAAAACATTCTCAAGGGGCCTCTTTGCCCTTAGGACAATTCCCCAAATAACAAGCATGCCTTACAAGGTCTAGCATGACCTGGTCAATGCCTTTCACGCTACCTTCACTTTTCACCATAACCTCCTCACACTTTATGATCTGCTGTATTGAATTCTGGGCTGTATTCAAGACAAGACACGTTTTCTCTAGCTGCTATGCCTTTAATATGATTCTCCTTCTGTCTTGCACCCTGCTTTGCTGCCAAGAAACCTTCCTAAATCTGGATTAGGAGCTCCTCCTCTGTGCTTCTGAAGCACCTTGAACTTACTCTTATTATAGCACACATCACACGATGTTCATAATGACTTGTTTCCTTTTTGGTTTAACCCACTAGACTATAAATTCCTTGAAGATTAGACTGTGTCATGGTTATTGTATTTCCAGTGCCTAGCACAGTGTTTACTATTTATAGGTACTTACTACATGTTTATTAAAAGAATGATATCAATGAATGGTCTTGCCAAAACAGCCCTATGGTCAGTAACTTCTTATATTTGTGGTTCTGACTTTAAGATCATCAGTTTGAACTGAATGAAGGAGCTTGACAGAAGGAATAATTTATTGTCACCCTTTATTCCCCTTAAAGTCTGTTCAATGTATACCAGATGGATTCCCTTTTAGGTTGGTTTCCGTCATTTGTTCTTGATGTTTCTTTAGCTAGAAGTTTCTTTCCCACTCCTCCTCTTTCTCCTTTGGGTTCATCTAGGGCCAATCACATAATTTTTAATGCTTTATTTTACATAAGTTATTATAATCAGACCATCTAAGTTGACTGAAGGCACCAGTTGAAAAATGGCCAAAGCATTATTCATACAGTGGAATGTCCTGGAAAGAGCACTGGAATAGGAGTCAGGAGCCCAGAGCCCTAGTCACTGCTGTATAAATGACTTTCTGTATGACCTTAAGCAAATCAGTTCCTCTCTCTGGACCTCACTTTCCTCATTTTGTCATGAGGATGTGTCAGATTAAATGCTCTTTAAGGATCTTTCCAACGCTAATTCCCTATATATTGGAATATTTAAGGAGGAAAGGAAAGTACCTTTGTGAAAAGACCCTTCAATGCTGGAACAGCCACAACAATGAGCTGAAAGTCCAAATAAAAATCAGCTAGTAACCCCCTTGCTTGGTCGCTGCTCTGACACTCCCTGCGCCATGACTGGCTTCCTCTGGGTGCTGACTTCTGTGTTCAGGAATTCATCTGTACTAAGCACAGGCTTTGGTTTCAGGCAGAACTAGACATGGTTTCTAAGTCCCATCTTCATCACCACTTACTTGTCGTATGGCTTTGAGCAAGGTACATCTCTAAGCTTTAGCTTCTTCTGCTGTATATTGGGAATCAAGATTGCCTACTTCTTAAGGTTGATGGGATGATTGGACTTGAGATAATGACTATAAAACATTTAGCAGAATTTACATAGTACAGGTAAGTGCTTAGTGATGGGTCATTATGATGGTGGTGGTAGAGTGCTGCTGCTTGATGTACATAGACAGTCACAAGGTAAGAACAGAAGAATTAAAAGAGGAGATACTTAAAATAGGACAGAGTTATTTTCACATGGTAAATGTTAAAAATATTATTGATTAAAATTATGCACTGCACCCCACAGGAATTCAGTAAATATTTACTCAATAAGCATGAGAGAGAATTTCCCGTTTATGTGAATAGTGAGAAAACAGACCCAAGGTTTAACCCTGGCTACTTGTAGAATTGGAGAGGATGCTTCTCTGTTGAAGAGTCTGTGTATTCTTAGTGTAATAAGGAGATGAGGAGCCATTTTAGTTAGCTCTTTGGGAAATCTTAAAACCAAGGGAGTTTAGGAAATCTTAAAATCAAGATCTCATGCCACAAAATAGCTATTTGTCAGACTTTATTTTTCAAATGCAAATAAAACCAAATCTGTTTTATTTTAAACATTTATATCTTTTCCAAGTAGTATAAAATATTGATAGAAATATTGTTAAAAAGTCTGTTTCTTACCTAAAGCAATATATTCACTCAGCTAAGTGACATGTATTTCTGAGCCTAAATGACTCTTCTTGTTGAGTCAATCATATTTTTTGATGATAAATAGCTAACAGAAGTCCTCAAGGGTGAGAAAATGTCATGTTCCCTTAGAAAGGGGGAAATGTATACTCTTGGTTTTTCTAATAATCCTGTATAACCCATGGCAAAGTTCTATATCCTCTGGGGAGTAGCAACCATGTGCTAGACACCCTTGGGCTTTCCATACAGTATTTCTAATCCTCAAGAATCCTATCAAGTAATATTACCATTTTCATTTGAATATGAGGAATCAGGTGCTTATAGAGGGCAAGTGATTTGTCAAAGTTGATGTATATGTAATTTAATTCCAGGTCTGTTTCTAAAATTCATTCCCTTTTCATTCTACGACCAGGATTCTTCGCTGGGAGTTAGGCATTACCATTTTCCCTTAGGTTCATGAGCAAGAAACTGTGAGGGGTTAAAGAGCTTATACGATGTACATAATGAGGTAGTGACTCTACTGGGACTACCTCCATCCAGGTCCAGAGCTAGCTGTTTCATTACATGCTGCCTTCTGCTTATGGATGGGCTAAATTGCCTCACATCCTTCTGCAAACAAAAGAGCAAAGTCAACATGCTGATGAGCAGAAGGACCTGGGAATTATTCACTGTTGCTTTGGTTATAATACAGTCTCACTCCCTAGGAGTCTGATTGTCATGCAGAGACCTTTGCTAACCCTCACATTTTTTGCTAATGAACATGCTAGAGAAGTACAATCTGAGGTATGACCGCACTGAACCATTTCATGGCTCTAGGCTTGGTAGAGACTAATACAACTTAATTCCTCCATTCAACAATCATTATTAATCACCTACTAAGTGTCAGGCATTGTGTTATGCTCTGGGGATTTGCAAAGGGATTTGTAGCTTATAACAGTGGCTCTTGACCCTGACTGCATACTAGAATTATCTAGAAAGCTTTGAAAAAATATCAATTTAGGCTTTACTTCCAGAGATTCTTATCTAGTTAAGTTGAGGTTGGGCCTGGGCAAAAAGTGTTCTTAAATGTCCCTGCAGATGAGTCTAGTTGCTGCCAGAGTTGAGAAACTCTGGCCAAAGGTAAAGTGACCAAGAAATAATGACAGAAATACAGGAAGTGGGGAAGCATTTGCAGGGCAAAGCAGAGTTTTCCAGCCATTAGTCAACCATGTATCAGATTTGTAGTATTTGATATATCCAAACACCAATTTACTTAATGGAAGTCTTTAAATCTTTCATTTAAAAACATAAGTCTTCTTTGAATAGGGACGTTTACATGTAGTGAAGGTTAAGTTAATGTGTCATCTTGGCTAGATTGTGGTGTCTAGTTGTTTGGTCAAGCAAGCACTGGCTTGATTGTTACTGTGGAGGTATTTCATAGATGAATTTGCCTCTTTAGTCAGTTGATTGCATCTATGGATGATTGTATCTACAGTCAACAAAAGCAAAAGAAAAAACTGAACCTCGTTGAGAAACATGGGGACAGGAAGAAGAAAATGGAGTTTGGCAGAGATGGACCTGGATTAAGGACTTAGTTCTACTGCTTATCATCTGGGTACCCTTAGTCAAGTGACCTTACCTCTCTCAACATCATTTTTCTGATGTATAAGATGGAATTAATAACACCTTGAAGTGTTGTTAAGCTCATTAAATGAGATAATTCTATGAGAAAGTGCTTAGCTCAGTGCTGGGCACATAGTAGATGCTCATGAAATCATAGCTTCTTTGTACTACCTGGTCATTATTGTTACACATTTATGACTTGAGGTATTTACATTGACTCTGGGGGCACTTGGTAGGAAATAGCTAAATTCTCAATGGTTGGGGAGTGCTAGCAGGGCCAGAGCATGATTTGATCCAAGTCTTAGAGTGATGCATGGGGAAGGGCACAATGCAACTAGAAGTTATCGTGACTCTGTCTAAAATGGGCTTCATTTAAAACAAAGCTGTCAGTGCCATCGATTATTACTAAATAGTTCATGTTTATGTATATAGAAAGTGAATGTACTCTGTCAAGGTCCTGTTCAGTTGTGGCACAGTCTTTTGACATGGCCCCTGTCCACCTCCCACTCCTGAGACAGAGGGCTCCATTGAGGCAGCTATTTCCAATAATTATAGTTGGATTTCCAATTAGTCTGGACTTTAGAGAAGATTAGCCCGGTTATTTCCGTGTTCATTACGATGATTATGCCTGCTAATGTTAAGCTGGTTCCTCCTTGGTAGGACCATCAAGCAGCCTAAACTGTGGTTATGTAAATTCTCATCTCCTGCTCTAGACACATCCTGCACCATGTCTGACAGATTACTTGTCTAATAAATGCTGAATGACTTGCAATGATACATGTGGATGGAAATATGTAGCTCTAAATTTTTTACTGATTATCCATAACTGTATGTAGAATCTCATGCATTTCAAGTGAAAACTTTATGGATGTTGTTTTATCAGTAATATTCAAGACTGACTGACTGGTTCAATTGGATTCTTTCATTTATTCATTTAAAAAAATCTAATGAGCACCTGCCATTTAGTAGACACTGGGAATTCTGAGATAAATAAGATTTTCCTTCCTGACCTGAAGAAGCTGATAGTCTTATGAGTGATTCAGATAAGTGTATAAACTGTTACAAAAATCAAAACAAAACAAAATGATAATGACAAAAACATGAACAGAGCTGTAAGAAAAGTGTGCTAAGGATGCCGTGGGTCCATAGAGAGTGAGCAGAAAATGTGATCACAAATATAGGTTCATTCTGCAGTCAATGAATCCTTGATGTTTCCTCTGAGAAGCCACCTCCATTGATTTCCTGTGGCTGCCTTGAAAGATTACCACAAACTGGGTGGATTAAAGCAACAGAAATTTCTTCTCTCACAGTTCAGGAAGCCAGAAGTCTGAGATCTAGGCATCAGTAGGGTCAGCTCCTTCTGGAGGCTCTGAGAGAGAATAATTCCCTGCCTCTTCCTCGCTTCTGCTGGCTGCTGGAAACCCTTGGTGCTCCTCGACTTGCAGACACATCCCTCCTGTCTCCACCTGCATCATCACGTTGCCTCCTCTGTTTCTCTTTGTGTCTTTTTCTGTCTCCTATGCAGACACTCTCGTTGGCTTTATGGCCCACTGTAATCCAGAAGGTCTCATCTCAATCCTTACTTTAATAACTCCTGCAAAGACCCTATTTCCAAATAAGGCCACATTCTGAGGTTTCTTATGGACAAAAATCTGGGATGGGGTTGGGGGTGTGCTATTCAACCTCTTACACCACGTTTTTTTTTCCCCTTTTTATGCAACCATTTGAGTTTGACAGAATTATTTGTATAATTACTTGCAAGCTTCCTGTGGGCAGTAACAGTGGTTGTCTTGTTCGTCGCTGTGTCCTTCGAGGCTTTGCTTAGCACAGTACCTGGCACTTGGTAGGTGTATAATGCATGCTTGTTTAAGGACTATGTGGATGAAGTAAAACTGGCAGCAACTGCAATAAAGATCTATGGTAAAGATCTAAAAATGGTGTCATGTTGGTACAATGCTCGGAATCCTGGAACACATTCTTGCTTCTGGAAAAGAAATTTCCTTTCCAGTTTAAATGCCCTGAATTGTATGTAGCCAACAAAATAGTCACCTTTCAAAGGCTATGGGATTCTTGGACCATAAGCACAATTCTAAAAGTAGAGACATTCCCAGCAACTAAAGGGCCGCCCATGAAAGTCAGTGGGGCGTTCTCCAAATGGGCTAGATTTATAGGGTGAGAAGAGATATGTGAATCTAGGCCAGAGACCAAGGTTCCTCATTTATTCCATCTTTGGCAAATTAGGGCCTCAGCAAGATATAAAAACTACTGACTTCTGCAAACCTGCCCTTGAAGTACTCTCAGGCCAGAGAACTCCATACATACCCTCTCTGTCTTTCTACTTGGCTCTGGTGTCTGTCTGCTCGATGTCCTTGAGAGGACGCCCACATTGGAAGAGTGACTTTCACAGTCCAGCTCTAACACTGGGTGACCCTGGTCAGCTCCTTTACCTCCCCTCAACTGTAAAATGAAGGGATGGGCCCTCTCCTGTCTGCTGTAGTTGAGTGTCGAGAAGGCTGGAACCCAAGCCTGAGACCCTGAGTACACTTACTGACTGGTTTTACAGTGGCCAAATGCATATGGTACGGTTAGAGGAGAGACTCTTCCTCCTTCCAGAGACCAAGTCTCACTTTGGGCATTGCAATCAATCTAGAGGATAACATATTCACTAGATTGTGAGCTCATTGAGGACAGGGTTGCATCTTGTCTTATTTTTGTAGTGCCTTGGTCATAGCCAGTCTTCTGTGAAGGAATGAAACTTCATCTCTGCCCAGGTCCCCAGTATGTCGCTGCTAGTGGGCATTATTAGTGCCTGCCTGTCCACTGGTATCCTCTAGATGGCAAACTCAGCTCAATTTTGGAATGGAGTCAGCACCTCAATAGTTTATCAGAAATGCAGTTTGATCCAGCACACACAGAATCCTCAGACTGGATGCAAGGCCCCTGGAAAAGCTAGCCAGCCAAGATGAATCTCTCTTCTTTTTCAGGGAAAGGATGGGCGTGGATTTGTCCTATCCTCTCTCCCCATCCAAGCATTTTCTGAACCAGGGAAATATAGGCCCGCTTTGTCAGAGATGGGGAAGATGGGGAAGTGGGGAAGGGAGAGGGTTAACTTTTATTAACAGGCATTGTTGGGAGGCCTCACATACACTTTCTCATTTAATTCTCAAAACAAACCTACACAATAAGTAGTGTTGTTATTTCTCTTTGATAGATGATGAAACAGTGACCTTGAGATGTTAATGGCTTTGATCAAAGTGCAGCAGTTACTCTGGTAGAGCTGGGTTGCCAGGCCAGGCTACTGTAACTCCAGTATCTCACCTCACTATTTCCCTCAGGCAGAGAAAAGGTAAAAAGTCAAGGTGGGGGAAATAGAGGTATGGTAGCTTTTAATGGATTATTTGTAAGTGAAATAAGACAGCAACAGTAGTCTCCACTAGCCACTAAGATCCACTTTACCCTGAGAAGATGACCAGTGTGCCTCAAGGTCTTGGCAAGACAAGACAGGATTTTATGTGTCATTGGAATTTTGTCACAACTGCACAGTCAGCGGAGAAAGTTATAGATGCTTCTGACTTGAGAAACTCTTGGAGAAAATGGTGCTCATTTTCTCTAACAACAGATTTCTAATTTTCTCTCACACGTTTTTGAGTCGGTTGACACTTTTAGGAGCAAGGTCATCATTCCTGTGTTTAACCAACATTTTCTGAGCTCCTATTATATTTTGCACCCAGTTCTGTGAGCCATAAGCCATACAGAGATGAAGCAAATGGAACTCGGCCTTGATAGAAGGAGGCATAATGATGTGCAAAATTAAATAGAATTTGTGGTAGATAATGCTAAAGGCCTCAAATACATTTGTGAATTTTGAGGTGAGAGGAATCACGTACTTTCAATTAGGGGACTCCAGGAAGTCTTCTTGGAGGAGGTGATATTTGAGGTGGGTGTTGGAAATTATTTAGGATAAGATTAACTGGTGATTATTTGAAGTGGGAGAAGGAAGAAGAGGGAAGTGGCATATCAAGAGCCAAAAAAGGTTGAAAAACAAAATGTATAGATGGGGAATAATGAGACTAGCAATTCCAACAGGGTGTAGAGGAATAAGGGAATTACGATCAGGGAAGAGAAGTTAGCCTCAGATTAGAGAGGGTTTATATTCCAGGTTTATCTCTCATTATATTTGTTTTTCTTTTTTCTGTAAAGTTTGCTTTATGCATTTGATATTAGGTTATTAGGTGCATACACAACTGGAAATATTACATCTTCCTGGTGTACTGACTCTTATATCATTATGAAATATGCTTCTTTATCTTTAATAACGCTTCTTACCTTAGAATCTATATTACTGATACTTGTGTAGCTGCATCAGTTTCCTTTTGGTGAGTTTTTGCATAGTTCATCTTTTTTTATCCTTTTACTTTTAACATTTTTGTGTCCTTATATTTAAGGTTTATTGTATGTAAGGAGCATATAGATTTTTTTCTAGTCTTCCAATGCTTGTCTTTTAGTTGGAGTAATTTGTCCATTCACATTAAGAGTAATTACTGATATATTTGATTTGTACTTTTGTACCTTCTTATTCTTCATTTTCTATTTGACCCACTTGTATTATGCTTAATTTTTCTTTTTCTTTGTTTGATGTATGAATATACAAATATTTCCAAATTCCATTTCCCCCTTGTTAGAATTTTAATTGTACAATTCTTTTAGTATATTTCTAGTGGGTATCCTCGAGATTGCAACATTGCTCCTTGATTTACTAAATCTTACATAAATTAGCATTTTAACATCTCCCTTACAGTGCCAGGACCTTAACACTCTTAATTTCTCCCATATTGTAACCCCCTTTTTTGTTTCCATACATTTTAATTTTACATGTATTTTAAACCCAAAAGACCTTATTTTTGTATAGTCTATATCCATTTAATCTTACCAACATATTTCTGCCTCAATTTACATGTTTCCACTTGGGATTATTTTCCTTCCGCCTGAACAATTCTCATAAATTTTCTTTTAGTGCAGGTCTGCTGGATATCAATTATCTCAGTTTTTGCCTTTCTGGATATGTCTGTAATTACTTTCACTTTTGAAGGCTTTAAAAAATTTTTTATAATAGGCATAGAATTTTATGCTTGCACTTATTTACTTTCTAGCTCTTTAAAGACATTCTTCTGCTGTCTTCTAGTTCCCATTGTTTCTGCTGAGAAATCAGCATTATGTTTTGTTGTTTCTCCTTTGAAGTTAATGTGTCTTTTTTTCCCTCTGTCATATTTTAATTTTTTCTTTTTATATTTGTTTTTCAGCCACTTGACTATGTTTGGGTTGCATGGATCCTTGGATCCTAGGGTCTGTGACTCATTTGTTTTGGAAAATTGTCAGCCATTTTCTATTCAATAATTCTCCATTCTCTCTCTTTCTCCTCCTCTGGGACTCCAATTGCGTGTATGTTAGCACGTTATACTTTGTCTTACCCCAATGTTGCATTTCTCCATATTTTCACTCTGCCTATGTCAGCCTGTATGATCAGGCCAACCAAATTATCTAGTCTAATCCCCGCTACTTAAGGTCCACTGATTAAAAAGTTTAGCCAGATCTACAAAGTCCCTTCAGAGCAACACCTAGCTTAGTGCTTCATTGAATGACTGGGACGTAGCCTAGCCATGTTGACACATCATAAAGGCCATCACAGTGGGACATGGACTTGTCCTACCTTTGCAAATGCTAAATATTTGTCCTGCTTTCTTTGCCTGATGAATATCTTGGTTTAAGTGTTGCCTTTTCCACAAAGCCTTTCCTTATACTGGCTACAGCCTCGACTTTCCCTTCACTATATAAAGGTAATTGCTTTCTCTTTTGTGCTCATAGGGCATTGCACCCATTATTTTCTTATAGCATTTACTTTGTTTTCTTATATTGAGCTCTTCAGTTATTTGTCCAGTTACTAAACTGATCTCTGAAAGGCAGGATGCTTCATAAATATCATTCAAATGATTATTGATCTATACCAAAGTAAAAGTTTTATTTATATTTGTTTGTTTTTAAATCAAAGGAAGGTGACTTTCTTGTGAAAACTCATTTGAGTGGGCCACTTAATTATGTAAAAATATAGTGAGAGTAACATAAGCATTGTGTTTTGATACTAAATAGCAGAAACTTTTATAACTTTATCAAGACTGCTATTCTCTGGATCAATGGTATGCAAAATTGATCTCCACAGAGGAGGAAGTGAAGAAATTTGCATGAAGATTCCGTGGCTTTTTAAAAGAGAAAGGACCACAGACCTGTCCTTTCTCCCTGAAATTCTAATTAAGAAAAAATTGTTGTAATGAAGCTGAGTAGATGTGCTGAAGTTCCAGTTGCAGGGAAAGGAAAGGAAACTCTTCAAATAAAAATCTCCTTGAGGATGGGAAGAACACAGGCTGATGGCCTGGATTTCAATCACCTGGAGGTGGACTGCTTGCCTCCACTTTATAAAGTAATGTCAGAATGTCTTCCAGATTCAGCTACCTCTACTCATTGCTGCTTTCTGGTGAGTGATAGCTGAACATGCAGTGAAACTGAACAGTCTGGAATCCCTCTGGCTAATCTTGAACCTCAAGAAGTGAGAGCATTCTCATTTGAAGAATAATAATGCCCAGAGAGAGGCGCTGAGCCAGCAAGGGAGTATTGCTGTGGTGACCAGTGTTCCACTATAACACCCTGGAATGTCAAGAGGTCATGATGCTGCTGTGGAATTTGGCCCTCTGCTTGCTCCTATATAAATTTGAAAGTACTACCCTTTTAGACTATGTAATTTTTGTGATTTAATAAAATAAGTGAGTCCTAAGAAGGAAATGACTTCCTACTAATCTGTCCAGCAGGTGATCAAGTGTGCATAAATGTACCTGCAGTAGATAGAGCTTGTCATCTCAGTTTCCTGTGGATCAAGTGAATGAGTGAATAATCATGTCTGCTATTCCCACACTGCAGGTTTAACAGGGAGAACATAGACTTTGGAGTCAGAAAGACCAGTACTGGGAATCTAATTGGACCTCTCTCGGCATCAGTCTTCCTTTCTGTCGCATGTGGATGCCTATTTCAAAAGGCTGTTGTGAGATAATACAGATTTCCTGATTCCCACCTAGACTTGTCCCCCACTTTTTCCTATACATCACTGTAATATGGAAACAACTTACAGACCACTAATGTTTCAAATCCTGCCCTAGTTCAGGGCTCAACAATAGATGCAATAAAAGATGCAATAAAAGATGTGTCATTGTGCACAAGAATCTGTTCTCCATCCAGAACTGAGCGTGAGAACGTCACCACTGCACACCTTCTACAAAGTCCTATTTCCCCTCTCCAGCTAAGATTGTCCTCTCTGTCACATGAAGGTAGTACTTAGGATCAAAATAGGATCACAATTCAGAAAGAAACAAGACAGAAGTTGAAGAGAAAGTACTCTCAAAAGGAAGTGACTATATAGGAGACTCTAGATTGCTCAGGATTGTGGTTTTAGGTACTAGAAGATCTATTCTTAAACTGAGCCTTTTTCTTTATTTTTTAAACAGGGAAAGAGTTGGTGGGAATTTGTTGCACAGAAATATTTTTGAGTGCTGCTGAATTCACTGTGTCATTCCCTCGCAAGCCCACCATAGGCTTCGGTCCTTCAACCATGTGGGCCTCTCTGCAGGGCTGCCACATGACATAGCAGCTCTGTCCCCGAGTCGCTCACTCTCTGCATCCCCTGAGGTAAGCAGAGAGAGACAAAAAGTCAGACACAAGGGGAGGGAGAGAAAGAATGAGTGAGCAAGAGTGCATGCACAAGTAAGTCCAAGATAGAAGCTATAATCTTTTTGTACCCTAATCTCAAAAGTGGCGTCCCATCATCTTAGCTCGTTCTGTGTGCTGAACATGTGTCACTAAATCAGTTCACAGACAAGAGAAGATTCCACAAAGGCATGAATGCCAGGAGATGGGGATCACCGGGAGCTTTCTTAGAGGTTGCCTACCATGGTTACTATTCAAACTCATGTAGTCTGAGCCACACTGTATGGGTTAGTGCTTATACTTTACAGACTTTCTAATGTCCTAAAATTTAAGGTCACTCCATCCTCAAGATTACTCCATGCATTCACAATAAATTCTATCATACATCCCAGTCTATTTCCCATGAACCTACCCAAAATGTATCTTAACTTTTATAGTACCTAACTGGTCTCTCCACCGTTCATCATATTTCTCCAACATGTTCTAATGTCAAATGAAAGCTTTATAATAATAGCTAACAGCATCCAGATGTTCTTTAATCCTAAATATTCCTTGCATTTTCCTACTACCATGTTTTGGCCCCTTCCATCACTGCCTGTCTGAATTCCTTTGAAATCCTTCTTTCCACATTTGTGAAAATACTATTTATGGTTAAACTCCTGATCACATCTCAGTTCCTTTGTCAGGATGCCCCAGATTCCCTATCACCCTCCCTGCTGGGATTAATTCTTCCTTGTAATGTTGTGATCCTTCTTGTCCCTTTCTTAATTCTTTCATGATCTTCCTCCTGTTTGAATTACTTGACCACATGTCTGCTCCAGTTAAATTCCTAGGATTTAAGAACTGTGTCTTTCAGGAGCAAGGTAGGGTGAACTGGACCGTAAGAAGGCACTTGCTTCATGGAGCTGTTGTGAGGATTAAATGAGCCTGGCTCACTGTATGAACTCAATAAAAGGGCACTCTTTTCATTAAAAACAAAATGAAACAAAACAGAAATTAAATCTAATACTGAACTGACTCTTTTTGTTTGCTCTGCTCAGGTCTTTAACTTGAAATTTCCCCAGGGACCCTGTTGCTTAAATTTCCACTTCAAGTTTTAGTACCCTTATATTAGATTAACCTGAATATCTCTGAGCTTCTTTGAGCAGGCTTTACTCTCCCTTCATTCCCTTCTGGAGCTAAGACTCCTGCACTAGAAGTATATCAGTCAGGGTAGGCAAAGTTAGGCTATAGTAACAAACAACTCCAATTGCAATGGCTTAAAACAATTGAAATATATTTCTCTCTCTACTGGGGATCAGCTCCATGTTGTCTTTACTGCAGAACCCAGTGTGACAATATAGCCACCACCTAGAATGTTGGGGGAAAAACATACAGTAAGTAAAAAAAATCTCTCAGGTCTTGCACCAGTAATAAGTACTCTGCCCTGAAAAAGACACATGCTGCTTCTACTCAGCTTATGGCCAGAACCAATCCTGTGGCCCTGCAAACTACAAAGCGGGCATGAAGAGTTCAATTTTGAATGTACCTGAAAAAAGAGGAGAATTGGATATCAGTTAGTAACTCTAATGGCTACCATAAGACCTATTATCATTAAGGTCAATTTTACTGAAGATTTTGTTGGTTCTTAACAGCATGCATCCAAACATTGTCAAACTCTCTACCAGAGAATTCTCTCTTTTCTTTTCCAATGTTTTCCTCAGCAAATGCTCTCTTTTTTCTTTCTTTACCTTCACAACCTCAGAACAAACCCCTTTTCCTTGCAATTCAACTCTCACCTCATTCAGCTACATAAAAGCTCAAACATCAACCCTGTGTTTCTTTAACTTGCTTATTGGAGGATCACACTTCAACTTGGGACATTAGCCAGGGGTTTGTTCAGTGGTCCCACAGCCACCACTGAACTAGTTTTAATGCCCAGCCAAGCTCTTAGTGCCTTTCCACTCTGATGGAAGTTAGGGCTTCGGATTGCGTTGCTTGAACTCACGTGTTAAGGCTGCAGTATAGTAGCGATTTCTCCAGCCACAGAGTCCCATTGCCTTGTACATTGTCGGCATTATTGATCCATGGTACTTGTTTAACTAAGTTATTGGATGGTTTCTGTTTCATATTTTTGGTATGTTGCCTTGCCAGAAGGTGTGAACATTGGCTAATAAATTTTATCTGTGGGCAAACCCATTCTAGTAATAGATAGGCATGAAATCTTGATGAAAAGTAAAACCTACTTTATTAGCAGTAGGTATGAAGTTCCTTGTTATGATTATAAACAAGGCCGAATTATTCTGATTTCCTCCAACGGAATGCCTAGAAATCAAGGAGTTGTTTTAGATGTGATTTGAAGCCAGGTCTCAGGTTGGGATAAGGGAGATCTGAGCCCGGGTGGCAAGAGATGCAAGATAGAGTATTCTATCTGTCTTCCCCCAGACGCTTCAACATGTGGAATGTTATCAGCACATCCTTAGTTGAAGGAATAATGCACAGAAAGCTTTAATTCTCCAGGTAGCACATGATACATAAATATTTCATATTTACCAAGCAATCACAAGTCATTGATTTTTCCTAGTAAGTCAAGTTGCATAAATTAGTTAATGTTTGGCTTGGATTAATATTTATTAGATTACCATTTACATTAAATTATATTAAATATTAATTTAAACATACATTGAGCAAATCCAATTCCCAACTGTGGGATATTTGCAATGTGTTTATTGAGTAATCAGGCATTTATAAATCATTACAAGTCATTCCTTTATATATAGCTAGATATGCCAAAGTTGTCCTTTGAGGAAAACAAATTAGACTTTCTGAATGTGATTTTGGCTTCTTGGTGCATATCTGAAGTACCAGAAGAAGTAATTACCAAAAATGCATTGCTTTCTCTGAAAATGATAATAGTGTAACCCAAACACTAGTTCATATATGTGAATGACTTGAATGTATTATATATGTATATGAATGTATATGTGTATGTCTGCCTTTTATTTATTGATCATTGAAATGTTTTAGGCTCTGTTCTAGGTAGTTCACCTTATTTTCACATTCAATACTTACAACATCCCTTTGAGATAGATATTATAGTCCCATTTTATAGTTAGAATTTAAGTTTAGCAAAGTTAAGTAATTTGGTAAAAGACAATTAGTGGTAGATGATGATAAGTGAAGAATGACTTGGAACAAAAGTCTCGAACTTCACAGCCCTTACTTTTAAGCACTGTATAATAAAGACTCCAGTGTAAAGCATACTTTGCATTTATTCTCCAGAATTTATGAAACTTTCCTGGGAAAGAACCTTAGCAACCTTTTATAACATTGCCATTGTACAAAGAAAAACCCTGAAATGTAAAGAATTAGGAATATTTCCCTTGAAAATAAGTTTCCCTTGTAAAGTCCATACCATAAATGCAAGTCTAAACTTATCCAGGATAGGGGCTATGTGTTTTTCATCTTTATATCACTCAAAACTAACACAGCACTGAGCACATTATTGGGCTTCAGTAGATAGCTGTTGAATGAATAAATGCTTGAGTGAATGAGTGAATGTCACTCCTTGCTTATAATCCTTTGATGGTTCCCCCATCATTTTCAGGATAAGGTCCTAACTTTTATAGCAGCCAACAGAGCCTTTCATTATTGGTCCTTTAACTCTCCACCTCATCTTCCATTCTTGGTGACCAACAGAGCTGAGCTGCTTGACCGTCCCTACAAACATGCCGTGCTTGCCCCAGCCTCTTTCCTTTGTCCATGCTGTCTTGAAGTGTCCTTCCTCCCATGTTGGGTGATGACGTCTTTGGCTTCTGGAAATGTTCCAAGGCAGAGTGGGTCCCTCCTTCCTTCTCTCATGCCCTTTGCTATCTCAACCTCAGTCCTTTTACCTTGTAGTGCAAGTCAAAGCATTGATGGGCAGGACCCAGGACTTAGCAGCAGACATAACAAATGTAAGTCCTACCAACTGAGTGCTTACTAAGTATATGTTATTATTTTATTTCAATTTATTCTTTCAAAAGCATGAGGGAACCGTGTCTACCTTTTAACATGCTGTATACCTAAGCACCATAGTATTTATATATCTCCAAATCCATACATTCAAGCTGAATATATTTTAATTAAGTCATATTAAACACTGTACTATTACAGTCTCAATCATTCCATTGACAAATATTTTCTTTAAAAAGGTAAGTAGGAGGATACTTAAGTGAACAATGAATCTCTTTTGCTATAAAATGTTTACTGAGCACCTAATAAGTGCCCAACACTGTGGGCACTGTGTTAGGCCTTGATATTCTCTTTAAGTCTGGTTGAGAAGAAAGTACTAAACAATGTATTATGGAGAAAAAGTTTATTGGTAGTCAGGGTAAGGCTGAGTATCAAAGCCCAAAACAAAAAGCAAGGAAAGGGGGTAACTTTTTTTGAGCACCTACTAGGCGTTTGCCAGTGTATACACACTTTAGAACATTTCATCCTTAGAGCAGAGCAATGAAGTGGCCATTTTGAGCTCTGTGTTTTAAACTATTAGTTTTTTTAAACTATTGTAGCAACCTATCTACAACTCAAAATTTCCCATTTTAACCATTTGCAAGTGTACAATTCAGTACTATTAATTACATCCACAATATTGTGCTACCGTCACCAATGTCCATTACCCCAACTTTTCATCACCTCAAGCAGAAATTCTGTACCCATTAAGCAAATCTCTGTTTTTCAAACAATTGGACCGAAGGTCAAATCAAAGTAATATGACACACGTGTGGGCAAAGTCTGGGCTGGAAGAGATATTTGAGTCCCCAGATTTTGGCTTTTAGCTCTAAAGAACATTGGGAGAGTAGGACAAGCAGAAAACATTGGCGCGTTGGGTAGATGAAGAGGAAGGGGCAGTCCAGAGAAGAATTTAAGCCCCCGGGAGCTTGTATGGTTTTAATTATTTCTGTTTCTCCCAACATGGCTGATTAAACCTAACCTGATCATGAGTATTGCTTTTCACTTAGAGAATTTCCCCCTTCCTGGGTCACAGATTGACCCTTTTCCAAGTTTCTGGAGATTCTCTGTGTCAAAGGGAATTTGAGCCACTTATTCAAATGTGGCTGATTTGCAAGGGGGCATCAGCCTGAAGAATGATAGTGCAAACCTGAGGGGACTGCCTCCAATTAATCACAGCAATCAGTACGTCAGGGCTCAGCTTCCGGGGCTACACAGGACAGGTCACAATCAAAACTATTGATTTCCTGGTCAGTGGTTGTGGCAACTCCACATGTTCCTGGTAAGATAAAGGAACACAGCCTGTGTTCTCCCTGCCACCCAAATGCTCCAGCCCTTTAAATATATTCAAGAAGTAAGATCGTTTATTCCAGACATTTTTTTGAGGAGTCAGGTACTATTATTTTCCAGCCAAATGGAGTCTGTTAGCTTTTTGTTTTGGCATTATCTTTGGGCTACTTTACCACTTTCTTACATTAAGCCAAGATTTTATTTACATACCTTAGGCATTGTGGTGGTTGCCACCTAATTGCCTCTTCTGTTTTGCTCACCCTGTGCCCAGAGCAGGTCGTGTAGAGCCATGTAAAGAGCAGACCCTCAAAAAGTATTTGTCAGATGAATGGAAGATTCCAGGGTTTGGAATCTATAGGTTGAGTTCAAGTTTGAATTCCACATATTCTGTTCCAGGAACTGTGCTGAAGTGCTGGAGAAACCCAGATGGGTAAGATCTAATTCCTGTCTTCAAAGAGCTCATAAAGGAGGTGCAGAGTGCAAGTGGGGAGGCAGGGACACAGCCATGTTCACCTATCACTAGTGGTCCATAGCGAAGCCCAGGGCAATTTGTGGGTGTTTTAGCAAGTCCCCTTAGCTGGTTCAGGGAACCCAAGGCACAGAGATATGGATGTGAGCCTCAATTCCACCTGGCTTGACTGTACTGAGAAAAGGAATTCCTGTAATAGGCCACCTACTCAGAAGTAGACCATCACATTGCCAAGGGTGAGAAGACATTTTCATGGGTTAGCTCCTCTGCTACTGAGATGGCTGTTGTCTGAAATCCAGTGTCCTTGGGCTCCCTGGTAACTGCTTAGCACATTTTGCTCTAAGGCCTTAGTATGAGCACTGCCTTTCACAGTGCTTACTTGGATGCTGCAGGGTACTGTGTGTGTACCGGAATGGCTGCCTGGATTATTGTCTACACAAGCATTCACTGCTTGCTTACTCTAAGTGGGGCTCCAGGCCGAGTACTGGAGGGACAGAGACGGAAAGACACACTCCCTGCTCTCGAGTGCTCATAGTGTACAGTCAGTAGACAAGCCAGAGGATGTGCACCTGTCCTCTGGGATAATAGCCTGTCATAAGCACCTACACAGGAACACTTATGCACAAAGGCGTTCATCACAGCTTATTTATAAAAGCTGGGATTTAGAAATATCTAAGTAATCTAATAAATGGCCGTAATCAATAGAACATCCAATTGATATAACCTTATGGAGTCCTTAAAAAATGGGGGGTATTTTATAAATAAATGGGAAAATCTCAGTTGTAAAAATAGGCAGAAATAAAGGCAAAGAATTAAGTACAGAATATTACAACGATGCAAAACAAACTAAGAATCAAAACAAGATTTCACAGAAATGGTAACTGTGACCATTTCTTGGGGTGAGATTCTGTGGTTGTTTTTACTTTCTTCTTCTACTGGTATTTTCAAAATTATATATAATTAAAATCCATACATTTTAATTGACACTAATAAGCCTTTTTTCATTTAAACAAAGATTTATTTAATTTTATGTCATACAAATCATTAACAATAACATTTGCTCAGGGTTTTAGAGTTTACAATATGTTCACACATATTACTCATTTTTTCATCACATAATTCTGTGAGGAAAGTGAAGTTCAAAAGGGTTAAACTTATCTCTAATCATAGTAAATGAATGAGTTGCTATTTAAATCTAGGTTTTCTTACTTTAAATCCATCTTTTAAATATGCATTTTAGTAACATATATACAACCTAAGTTTCCACCCCGCTTTAACCATATTCAGATATATAATTCAGTGGTGTTAATTACATTCACAATGTTGTGCTATCATCACCACCATCCATTACCAAAACTTTTCCACCACCTGCAACACAAATTCTGTATCAATTAAGCTTTACCTCCACATTCCCTAGCTCTCCGCAGACCCTTGTACTCTGTAGTCTAGTTTCTTCTCTATGAATTTGCTTATTCTAATTCTTTTACATCAGTGAGGGCATACCATATTTGTCCTTTTGTGTCCAGCCAAGGAGGAAAATGTGATAAAATTTGCTGTATCAATTAAACCACGACTTCCCCCTCCTTCTTTCTGTTCCCACTCTTTCCCTTTTCCCCTTTCTCTCTTTTCCTTGCCTAAACACAGAGGGCGTGAAATAGTTGATGATTTAACAGGCTGATAGACGCTGGACACTGGATAACCAACCTTTTCTTTGTTTATTTACACATTATTTACCACCATAAGGAACCTAAAAAGCATTTCAGAATCTACTGAAAATGTGGCTAAGTCATATTTTCCATGCTCTGCTTCCCCGTGACTTTTGCTGTTTGGCATTCACATAATTTATGGTTTTAAGAGATATCTGAAAATGTTTTTCTGATGAGTACAGTATTCCTTACCTGCCTATTTTTCTTCCGTAGCTCAGATTCTGTTGATGGGATGATGGCAAGGCCAGTGAGTCACGTCATCCTTGAGGGAGAATAGTAGGACGGGGTCAAGGAGCGAGGTTTTGAGAGGCAAGACAGGACTTGGAGCTCTGTTCTTTTGACGTTTGGCCTAATGTGCCCACTGCATTTTGTCTACTAGACTGTTAGTTTCTTGAGATCAAAGACAATGTCATTTATATACCTTCTTAGCACTTAGCATGGTGGTTACACACAATGCATACTGAATGGATGAATGGATAATTAATAAATATACCTTTTACAGGTCATTTTACAAATGCCTTGTACCAAGTGAATGCTTGATAGTTTCACAAGTTTTTTACTGAGCAGAATTGTACATAGACTAAAAAGTATGAGAATTGAATAAGTGACTTACTTATTATCTAGTATTTATATAGGATTGATGCTAAATTCATGTAATGATAATAGTGATTTATTCATTTATTTATATATTCATTTGTTCTACCATATATTGAGTGCCTGCTCTATCAGGTTTTATATTCCCTTTCCTAATCATTTCTTATCATGTGCAGGGAGTTTGACTAACATAATACTCCTGGCTTCTTTCCTCCAAGGAGATGAGTTACTTAATCTGATTGGTTACTTTGGAATGCCTTAAGTAAGCTCCAATTGTATTCTTAGTGTTTGTTCCAAATAAGGATGTGATCTGTTGCCTCTGGAAACCCCCAAAGAAGAATCACAGACCAGACTCACTAAGGAATGCTCACGTTTGCTAATAACTATTCTCCTTTGAGAAAGGGCTCTTGACTTGCTACTGACTCCTCGTAGGGACTGAAGACTTGACCAAGTCCCAAATATGAGGTGCCCATCATGAATTGGCTGTTGTCTGATTCACTAAGACATAAATTAAGATGTGTGCAGTAAAAATCCATCATTAAGAGGAAACTGTAGATAGGTGACTGGGCTGGAGGAGGTCAAGAAGGCACAAGTAAATTGCATGAGCAGGTAGCTCAGACTTCTCTTACATCTTCTTTTGCTTTATTGTTGTCTCCTGCCCCAAACCTCTAAACTCAAGGAGCGTTTTCAATGATTAGTTGATTCTAGAGAGTTCCAGCTTCTGATAATGATTGAACAGCTTGGATAAAGTCTGGGCTGTGTGTGTGTAAAATGACTATTTGATGACTTTGGAGAGTAATCAAAGGCAGGCAAAAATTGCAGGAGCGTGTACCCTTAAATACCCCAATGCAATGGTGAAATTTATGTTTGTGACTTTTTGTCCAAGGATATGCCTCAACCCACGAATGGTTCAGGTTGAATAAGATGAAGCCTTACTGGCTTGAAAGAAGAAAGAGTTCAGGGATGGAGGAAGAGCTAGAAAGATCAAGGAGAGGTCTTGGAAGGGAAGGAACCCCAAAATCTGCACACAACATCTCCCCAAATCATTGGCTGATGGTAAGCTTCACTTGCATAGGGGCTGATAAGAAAGCAGCAACTGGGACCTGAAAGACCTGAGCAGAGATTTCCCCTTCTGCACACTGTAGGGGAGACATTTTGGAATTTGAATCCAGTCTAAATAACTGCTGGCTAGAACAAAAGTCACCAAATTCCAAGTGCCCAGAACATATCATTCACAATGTCCAGGACACAACCAAAGAAACAGGCAAATGTGACTCATACCCAAGAAAAAGGCAGTCAGTAGGGTTAAAGTGAGGGTTAGGATTAAGGTTAGGGTTTGGGTTTAGGGTTGGGTTGGGGGTGGGGTTGGGTTTAGGATTAGAGTTAGAATTAGGCTTAGAGATAATGAGAGTTAGGGTGAGGGTTTGTAGTAGGAATATGGTTAGTTTTGAAAAAGACCAATAACATCCCTTCGACACTCAAAATAATTGAGAAACAATGGAAACAACTGGGAAACAGGAGTGGTTCTTGAGAAATAAAATCTTACAGATAAAATTTTTGAGTTGGCTCTGGGGATTTTGGAGTTGGTTCTCTAATCTGATTAGATTAAAAGGCACAAATAACTCTGTTTCCAATGATCAAGAAGGCACTGTTATGGCACGAATTAGTAATAGAGATGTACAAAATACAACAATTGGATGCTACTACTCAAATGCTTATAAGAGGCAAGGCTCTGGGTGATAGTGTATTTGATACCTTAACAGATTTTTATGGAGTTAAAAAGTATGATGATGTTGGCTGGTTGTTCCTAAATATGCTGGATACAATTGTTAAAGAAAGCTATGAGCTTAAGGCTTTAAAGTCCCATTTATGCATTACATGAAGGACATAGAAGTTTTTTTGTGTGTCCTAAAAGAAAATGCCCTAAAAGAAACTTACTTCTTGTAGCTGCAAACTTGAGATATCTGAAAACCAGATACAGAGTCTCATTGTGTATTTGGCTAAATTACAATGTAAATTTAATTTACAACCTTGCAGGGTGTATATGCTTTAAATCAGCATCTACCCTATGGTTCTTTTTCTCGCATAACCAGGACTCACAGGTCCGGGAATCAAGGGGTGGGAATGGAAATGGCTCTACTCACTATTACCCCTCGTGATCCACTAGAAGACTTTTTGCTTCCTGTTTCTGTGACCTTAAGCTCTACTGGTCTATAAATCTTAGTTCCAAAAAGAGGAATGCTTCCACCAGGAGACCCAATGGTTCCACTGAACTGGAAGGTAAGACTGCCACCTGGCTACTTTGGCTCCTCATGCCTCTGAATCAACAGACAAAAAAGGGAATTGGTTCTGTACTGACTGGGGTGATTGATCTTGATTATCAAGGGAAAATAGGAATGCTACTACACGATGGAGAAAAAGATGAGTTTGTCTGGAATATAGGAGAACCCTTAGGGCATCTCTTAGTACTATGATGTCCTTTGATTAAAGCCAATGGAAAACTGCAACAACCCAATCCAGTCAGGACTACTGATGGACCAGATCCTTCAGGAACAAAGGTTTGTGTCACCCCACCAGGCAGAGAACTATGGTCAGCTGAGGTGCTTGCTAAGGGTGAAGACTGCATGGAATGGTTAATGGAAGAAGGTATTTATAACTATGAAGTATGTCTGCATGACCAATAGCAGAAACAAGGATTAAAATGGTTATGAGTATTTCTTCCTTGTATTTCAATTAATGTATTTGTATATATACATAAACAAATATCTTTGTTTCTTCCCTATCTCATCCTCTTATCATATAACATAAGTTTTATTTAACTTTGTGTTATTATGTTTATGTTACAGGATATCGAGTTTAAGAGTGAGTATTACCCAAGGACTTGCATCCTTTTCTATGGAAAAGCTTAGTGTGTTTCTGGCTTTAACAGGACAGTTGAATTATGTTAGGTGAAAGTATGATTGTTATTGTTTTTATTTGGAGATTAAGTGTGGTTTAAGGAGATGTGTATGGGTGAAAAGTTGACAAGGGGTGAACTGGATGGTTAAGTTAATGTGTCAGTTTGGTTAGGTTTTGTTGTACAGTTGTTTGGTCAAGCAAGCACTGGCCTAATCATTACTGTATGGGTATTTCACAGATGGACAATTGATTGCATCTATGGCTGATTACATCTACAACCAACAAGGGAGGTTGCCCTCAGCACTGAGGGGAGACTCCTTATCCAATCAGCTGGGAGTCTGACAGAATTCTTTGCTCCAGCCAGAAAAAGTGGAGATACTTCTATTCTGCTGAAAAGCAGAATTCCTCTCACTTTTTATAAACAGACCTTGACAAACATGATGGTATAATGGAAAATCATTCAGCAGGGCTCTCTCCTCTTTTGTAGAGGTTTACACTTATTTTATAAGGTCTTTGACATTTAGAAACATGAAAAACGTTATCTAATTTAGTGCTATGTGACACCAGTACATTTTAGCAGTGAACAAATACAATCACAGAGGGTCAGACTGTCTGTGTAAAGTGCACCACTAGTCCTGGACCCATTTCTAGATGCAGTTTCTTTTCAGATCTGCATGTCCCTCTGAAATAAGTTTTGCAAGTTGGAATGGACAACATACCAGAGTCCTGAAAGACCGTGTACTTCAGAGTCCGTTAGATGAATTTCCCTCATTTTGCTATTACATGTACTTTGGGGAAACATTTAAAGGTAGCATTTCTATCAAGTATTCCTCCTAGCTGCACACTCTACATCCTAAGAGAGGACCTGAAGGAACAAGCATGGAACCAAGGAAAAAAGGAGGCATGAGATAGTGTTTTAACTCACTTCTTGTGATCCCTACCTCCAGTGGTGGTTTGGAGCTATACACCCCAGGAAAAGATGTTCTTAAACTTTATCCATTTCTGTGGGTGTGAGACCATTGTAAGTAGGACATTTTGATGAGGTTAATTCAGGTATGGAGGGTTCTTAATCCTATTACTGGGGTCCTTTATAAGCAGAATGAAATTTAGACAGAGAGAAATCCACAGAGAGAGCAGTGAGAAGCTGAAAGTCAATGAAATCCAGAGGAGAAGGGAGAGGCCAGGAGAGGCTGCCGCATGCATTGCCATGTGACAGAGGAGCCAGGGAGCAAGGATCACTGGCATCCAGCCCCAGAAAGCCAGTCTTTGGGAAGAAAGCATCACCTTAATGGGACCTTTATTTGGACTTTTCTTAGCTCCCAAACCATGAACCAATAAATTCCCACTGTTTAAACCAACCCACTGCATGGTATTTGCTTGAGCAGCCGAGGAAACTAAAATACCTCTACTGCCCCTGCTCTGCCTTTTCTCTTGGTCACTGCTAGGGACAAAGTATCCTCCTCAAAATCTGGAACTCCAAATCCAATTCTCCATCCTCTACTTTCTTTTTTCCCCCATTGTTTCTTTCTTTCTTTTTTTTTTTTAGTGTGGTACATTCATTACAATTGACGAACACATTTTGGAGCATTGCCACTAAACATGGATTAAACTTTACATTGTAGTTTACACTCTCTCCCACCCAGTTCCGTAGGTTATGGCAAGATATATAATGGCCTTTTTCTGTCATTGCAATGTCATTCAGGACAATTCCCAAGTCCTGAAAATGCCCTCACATTATACCTGTTTTTCCCTCTCCCTGGCTCAGAACCTCCAGTGGCCACTGCCTCCACATCAATGATATAATTCCTTCTATTGCTAGAATCACAATAAGTCTATAGCAGAATATCAGTAAGTCTACTTTAGCCCATAGTTCATTCCCCAATCCTGAGGATTCTGGGATGGTCCACTCCACCTCTAATTGAGAGGGTGCTGTGATCCAGTAGGGTGGATTCTATCCTCTGCTTTTGGTTTCTTCACTCTCACCCTTGCTCTCTTTTAGACCTCCAGTTCTTGGACTCTTCTGTTTTCTTTTAGTTATCAGCCTTTTTCTTACTACAGATTCCTTGCTCTGGAGCTTAGCTTATTCAGGTTATTGTCGCCCAGCATATCAATTATTTTTGTGTGTGGCCCAGCATTTCAATTATTTTTCTGCGTGTGAATAGCCTTTAATTTCCCTCTTGTCCTCACTATAAAGCCTCAAATCTACACTGATATAACCTCTTGTTTCTCCTTTCAATATCTAGATGGTTGAATTCTGATGGAGAAATAAAGCTACCATGGATATTTGGTATCTTTGTAAATCCAGTGTCTCAGCTGGCCCTTGGTGCTTCAAAGCAATTCTCCTACATTTCTCCATGGCTAACACCATCTTTGATCCCCTCACCAGCTATTGTCAATTTTCACTTCTTTGCTCAAACCTCCAGCTTACTACCACTCTCCTCACTCGCAGCAGATGACTGTGCACTCAGCGCCATGCCTGTCTGCTTCCGTAGGAAACCTATGCTTCTTCAAATACCACTTTTTCTGTTTGTGGCTTATGACTGGATCTCTTTCCCCTTAGAACAGAAACATGCACATATTAAAAAACACGCAAGCAAACAAAAACTTAACTTCTGGCTACCACTTATGTTCTTGCCTTCTCTTCTTGGCCAATTTCCTTAAAAAATCAGTCCACAGTTAACATCTTCATTTTTTTGTTTACTTCTAATTTATGGCTTTACCAACTATAATTTACCTTTTGTATTACTATATCCCTGAAACTCCTCATTCTAAGGACTTTAGAGACCTTAGTATTGTCCCAAATAAAATATTCTTTTCTATTTTTTATCCTACCTGGAAATATTGATAGCTGCTTTATTTCTTTATTAAATTACATTTATTTGTGAATTGTTAATAAATTCAATTAGTTGAACATTCAAAAGTTTCTACAAGAGAAGATAGTGACAATTCTCCTTCCCATTATTGCCCTTCAGTCATTCACTTCCCATTCCTGGAGGCAACCAGTGTTAAGTTTCTTGAGTACTTTTTGCATGTGCAAGCAAACACCATGCACACTTAAACACATATACACATAGACATGTACACACACACCTCTCCCCTGACCTTCTTTTTTAAACAGAAATAAACATTTGCTAATTTAGCACTATACACTGGGTGAAATGGTATACACATTAGTCATTTTGATAAATATTCAACCTTTCAAAGAGGTTTTCCAGTTTAAAGTGTAACCAACCAGCAATTTAGAAGAGTCTGTTTTCTCACACCCCTACTAATACAGTGTTATTAGAAATTTTTATTTTGTTCTATATGGTAGGTAAAAATTTCACCTCTGTGTACTTCCCCCCCCCATCTGGTTGCATCATCGTCTTTTTTTTAAATAACTGAAATGAGTATATTTAGGAATAGTTTCTTTTTCTGACATTTACTTTTTTTTTTAAACAATTTATTGAAGTATATCATTCATACATGAACATACATAAACTATAAGTGTTCAGTAAACATTGTGAACTTACAAAACAAACATGCATAACATCATACAGGGCTCCCACACATCACCCCACTCCCCACACACACCCTGCATTGTTGTGAAACATTTGTTAAAAAATCACGAAAGAGCATCATCAAAGTATTACTACTAACTATAGTCTGTATCTTCCTCCCCTTTACATTTTTTTAAGGATTTATTTATTTACTTTTATCTATTTTTACCTGCCCGCTCCCTGCCCCCTGCCCCCCGCCCCCGTTTTTGCTGTTTCTGTGTCCATTCACTGGGCAACTCTCTGTGTCTGTTTCCTGCCCTCTCTTCTCATCTTTCTCCTCCTGTCTTCACTGGGATTCAATCCTCGGACTCTCCAATGTGGGAGACAGGCGTCCTACTGCCTGCGCCACCTTAGTTCCTGGTTTTTCGGCGCATCTCATCTTGCTCTCCCTTGTGTCAGTCTCCTGTTACGTCATCATCTTTCTGAGGGCCCTGGTGGCTCACCCACTCGCGGGGCCTGGCTGTGCACCCGCGCATGGGGCCTGGTGGCCCATGCGCCTTCTATATTTTTCTTTTTTTAAATTTTTACCAGAAGGTCCCAGGATTGAACCCAGGTCCCTCCACATGGGAGACAGACACCCAACCACCCGAGCCAAGTCTGTCCCCCCGCTATATCTCTTAAGGTTGACCAAAGATACCCAAAGTTACAGTCTTTTCCCATACAGGATGGTCATATAATAAATCAGGCTTAGTTTATCACCAGCATTCCAAAAACCAGACCTAGGGAGGAAAACTAGGTTTGGGGACACATGCATAGTTTCTAATATAGCAAATGTTTAGCCTACCCTGATTATCACAAAATCAGATCAGCAAGAATATTCACATGTCATCGTCTTTTTGGTATGTCACTTCACTGCGCGGGGGCCTGTGCCTCCCTATGCAGGTCTGGGACACCTTTTTGCTTTTTTTTTTACCAGGAGGTCCCAGGGATCGAACCCGGATCCTCCATATGGTAAACGGGAGCTCAAGGGCTTAAGCCACAGCCATATCCCCCCTCCATATACTTTTAATTTAAATTTATTTTTGTAACAGGGATGTAGAGTATTTTTTCATATTTTTATAGGTCATTTGTATTTTTTCTGTTAAATATTCATATTTTCTGTACATGTCTACTAAGTTGTTGATTCATTTCTCATTGATTTGTAGATCTTTATCTTCAAAGATTTTAGGTTTGCATCTGCTATATGATTGCCAAATGGTATTCCCCACCCCCCCCACAATAGCAAATCGTTGCTTGGATCCCTTCTCTTTCTGGTATTCTGAGGTTCCTCACTGGTCCTTTCTTCCTAGGGTCCTCTGTGGGCTCCTTTACCCTTTGCATATTGGGATTTTGCAACTTCATATTGAGTCCACTCCTTTTTTCCACTATATAGCTTTCAGAATGATCATGTCAATCATGTCCTATTCTGAGGTTTCAACACTCACTTACATGCTGATTCTTTGAGATCAGCTTCTCTGGACAAGCTTCTTTACTAAATTCCACAATTATATCACCAACTTCCTACTGGATAGCTAGTTATCTTCATGAGCCCTCTTCCAGACATCTCAAACCCAACTGGTCCATAAGAAAACTCACATTCTCAGCCTCTTCCCTTCCTGTGCCACCTCTTCCCCATGCTCCAATCCCTAACCACAAACCTGCTTACCTCTTGTATATCAGATTATTGTGAATGGCATCAGTGTTACCCAGTTACTCTAGCCAGAGATCTGTGAACTTTTTCAGCTGTCTCCTTTCCCTCTGTTACCCAGATTCTATCAATCTCCAGGTCTTCCTGATTGCAATGTAAAATCTGTCATGGCAACTCTTTCTCTGCATCCCAAAACCCTTGCTATATTTCCAGTCCTCATCACTTTTTACACAGATTATTGAAAAATTGGCAGCCTGCCTTTCTTGCCTCTCTTTTGATTCATCCTTCACAACGTGGATTCCAGTGTTGTCCTTACTCAAATGTGCTTCAGTCACTCTCCTCTCCATGGCTTTCTATAAATTTTAAGGTGAAAAATTTTCATTTTATCTCACACAGTCCTTGTGGTAGGCGAAATAATGGCCACTTCCTAATCGCTGTGTTATCTTTTATAGCAAAAATTACTCTGCAGATGTGATTAAGTTAATGATCATGAGATGGTAGATTATCTTGGATTAACTCCCACGGGCCCTAAACGTATTCACAAGTATCCTCACGAGAGACATGCAGAGGGAGATTTGACCAGAGAAGAGGAGAAGGTGCTGTGATGACTGAAGGCAGAAACTGGAGTGATACAGTTGCGGAATGTGGGCAGCCGTAGAAGCCGGAAGACACAAGGGGAGATTTTCCCTTGGAGCTTGCAGAAGGAGACAGCCCTGCCAACACCGGGACTTCAGTCCTGTGAGACTCATTTTGTGCTTTTGACCTCCAGAACGGTAAGGGAATAGACTGGGCTGTTTTAAGGCTCCAAGTCTGTGGTAATTTGCTGTAGCAGCCGGAGGAAATTAATACAGCCCTTATGCTAATTACTGCCGTTTCCCTTCATGGATTCATCAGTCCAGCCGTGCCGAATTTCCTTTCTATTCCTGAACACTGTATACATATGTTCTTTTAACTTTTCGTTCCTTTGCATGTAAGGTTACTTCCACCTGAAGGCTTTCCCTACTTTTATCCAAATAAACTCCAATTCATTTTCACAATTCGTCTTGAGTCCCCTCTGTTAGGAAACTTTCTCTACACTCAAACTCATTTAATCCCCCCTAATCTGCATTCCCAGAGCACCCCATGCAACCTCAAGTGAAGCATCTATACCGTCGTTTTACTTCTCTACTTCTAATGGCGCCCTGGAGCTCCTTGAGAACAGGTGTTGTGTATTACATGACCTTGTAACATCTGCACCTGGCACACACAGCTGACCCTTAGCTAATTCTTGTTGAGAAAAGAAATCAAATATGTTTGAGCTGGGCATATTATGATGCTGTCCTTTTGTATCTAGCACAGACTTCCCTTCCCACCCTGGTAGACACCTGGGAATAAAATAATTCACCTTCCGCATGAACACACTCACCTACATACTTGTTTCTCACCTTTGCAAGTGGTGGAACTGCCGTGGCTCTTGATTCAAACAGAGACATTCTATAGTCTAGAATGTTGGTGATCTGCCTTAGACTTAAATATGTGTTATGGGGATGTGGGTGGAATTACATAAGAAAAGTTGGGGCTGGGAGGTAGGAGGGTGAAGTTCTAGTTGGTGAATTTTCCACAGACCACTTGTATGAAAAAAAGTCTCTGTTCCTGTAAGGCCTAATATTTTAATCTTGAAGAAGAATATTTCTTCAAAATTTAAGCTTTAATTTATATTTATTCTATTAATTTACCTAGAGCACTGTGGCTTATTATTAGTGTTTTATCCTCTTAGATTTCCGTGGCGTATTGTGGTAGGCAGCCTCTGACATTGTCCACAGTGTCTTTTGCTTCCTGGTACTCACGTATTCCCCTCGTGAGTGTGAGCTGGGTCTAACGACTTCTAACGCGCAATATACGGCAAAAGTGATAGAAAGTCGCTTTCAAGATGAAGTTACACAAAGATGGTGGCTTCTGTCTTGCTTCCCCGTCTCTCAATCTTGCTCGCTGGCTTGTTTAGAAGGAACCCAGATGTCATCTTGTGAGCTGTCCTATGAAGAGGCCTACATGGCATGGAAATGGTGTCTTTGGCCACAGCTGTAAGGATGTGAGGGCTGCCAACAGCCATGAGGATGGGCTTGGAAGTGCATCCTTCCCGAGTCAAGCCTTGAGATGACTGCAGTCCTGGCCTGAGTTCTGAGCCACAAAAACTGTGACATATTAATTGTTTTAAGTCACTAAGATTTGGGATAATTGGTTACACAGCAATTGATTACTAATACATTTATGGTAGGTGCTGTGATAAAGGACTGTCTTGTTAAATCCTGCTGGGAACACTTCCCTAACCCAATCTGCTAAAGAGAAGGCTCTTCCCTCTTACTCAGTCAGCCTTATGAATGTAGCAGAAAGAGCAGAAAGAGTGGGAGAGAAAGACCCAGGGTCTGGAAAATAAGCTGGCTCTCAAAATTAGCTGCACACTGGAATCACCTGGAAAACTTTCAAAATTATGACTATGAGGTCCCACACACAGAAATTCTGATTTAATTGGTATGCAGTGTGGTCTGGGTACTGACATTTTAAAAACCTATATAGGTGATTCTAATATGCAGCAAAGCTTGAGAACCATTTGTTCTCAAAGAACGGTCCCCAGACAAGCAGTGTCAGCATTACCTTGTAAAAATTTGTTAGAAATGCAAAATCTTGGGCCCCTCGCCAGAGTTCTTGAATCAGAAACTCTGAGGCAAGGCCCAGAAATCTGTGTTTAATAAACCTTCTGAGTGTTTCTGATGAATTCTTAAAGTTTGAATTGCTCGGTCTAGAGATTCTTCAAGGCTCTTTCAGTTAAAAAATATGTAAGTCTATGTCTTCCTGTTCTAGGAACTCCAAGCCAAATCTCTCTCACCGTAACCCCATTCATCTAAAGTACACAGCCGGGAAGCGGATATGGCTCAAGCGATTGGGCTCCCGTCTACCATACAGGAGGTCCAGGGTTCGATTCCCAAGGCCTCCTGGTTAAAGGTGAGCTGGCCCGAGCAGAGTGCTGGCCCGCACAAAATGACGCAACAAAAAGAGACAAAGAAGAGAAACAATAAGAGACACAGAAGACCGAGGAGCTGAGGGGGTGCAAGAGGTTGAACAGGCCCTCTCAACGCCGGAAGGTCCCAGGATGGGTTCCCGGTGCCACCTAAAGAGAAGACAAGCAGACACAGAAGAACACACAGAGAGCAGACAGTGAGCCCAAAACCACGAAGGGGGCTGGGGAGGGAGGATAAATAAATAAATCTTAAAAAAAAAAAAAAGTACACAGCCTATGAAATTTCTAGTTATCTGCTCCTATTGCCTTGGACTAGAAGATCAAAGTGCCTGAAAGCTGAGAATTTTCCTGACAAGACAGTTATTATTAGTCTATTAATTGGTGAGCCAACCTGGTAAATGTCTCAGAGCTGAAATTTCCAAGAAATCTATATGGGTAAGAACCAGTCAATAAGCATTTTACTTCTATTGGGGATAATTTTACTCTCAGTTATGCCAGTCTGACATTATACAAGACTCAAGTATACCCTGCAGAGGTCCAAAATCTTTTCATAGAAAAATTTTAAAGTTGGGATGCAGAGGAAATGAAAATAGAGAAGGAAGGACTTGTCAGTTTGATATAAAGTTATCAGATTCTGCCCAGTTACCTGGCCTGCTAAAAAATGATATTTGGTTTATTAATATAGAGAAGACAAAACAAAAATAGACTGGGAAGAAACAGCTAAAAAGGTTTTGATAGGAGAGGTGGCTCTGTCATTGGCAGGGCCAGATTTTGATGGATCACCAGGCTGCTTAACTGCCATTTACATCACCTTAGTCACATTTGCCAACTCTGAATCCATCTATTCCATGTTAACTCTCAAGAAGAAATTTGGGGCTACTGTTTTATCAGCAGTTTTTCATAGGAGTAAAAGAAAATTCATATTTGAATAAAGTTCCTTGATGGAACTTAAATTGAGATTTGCAGAGATTTCTCTGCAATATATATGTCATCTATAGACATTATATATGACTATATTTAATGCAGCATTTGTCAAGGATCTTTCTCAGTATCCTGCTGTCTTCCTTTTTGTATGTATATTTTATATGTATATTTTCTAATATATTCAAATGTATATAGATATGCATATGTGTGTAAGTATATGCACACACAGATATATTTCTCCTTATTATGTTTATATCCATTATTTGGTCCCCAACAACTTTATTGTGTAGCCATGATTTGCACAACAGGAATAATAGCTTTCACTATTTATCATGTGCTACAATTCAGGCACTAACCCAGGGACTTCATAAATGTTGCCTCTAATCCTTACAGAGATGATTCCGAGGTAATTATTATCCCCATTTTACAGATCAGCAAACTGAGACTCAAAGAGGCAAAGTGATTATCTCAAGATAGGAAGTAGTAGAGATGGCATTGGAACTTAAGTTTCTCAGATTCCAAAACCTAGGTACTGTTCTTCATCCTCATTGGCCAATGCCATGTTGAAAAAATGTACAGAGATGCTGAGTGACTTCACTGCCCTTCACCCCACCCCCCTTGACACTGTCTTAGATTCGCCCTGCCTCCCTCCCTCTAGGGAGATTGTAATAGTTATTTACGGGGTAAGCGGATGTGGCTCAAGAGGTTGAGCACCTACTTCCCACATGGGAGGTCCCGGGTTCGGTCCCCGGTGCCTCCTGAAAACAAAAAAACAAACAACAAGCAAACAAATGAATTAACGAACTCAGGGGAGCCAATGTGGCTCAGTGGTTGAGCACCGGCTTCTCACACATGAGGTCCAGTGTTCAATCCCTGGCCCCGGTACCTAAAAAAAAATGTTATTTACCGATGCCCCTGTTTCCAGATGTTCTGTCCTCTATTCCTCTGTCCAAGTAGATGTTACCATGGTAACAGCCAGGGCCAGAAGACAGTGGAGCAAGGTCGATAAAGTTATGTGGAAAGGCAGTGTTGAGCCAATTTGCCATCTAAGTCATAAGGCAAGAGGCAGACACTCACAGACATTTAGGAATACGGCACCAACGGCTGTGTCTTGGAAGAGTTCATACAAGACTTTGTGTTTTGATGAAAACAGAAAATCCCAGGAGCCGAGAAACCACTGTACAAGGTCTTGTGTTGGCACACACCGTTCCCGTTTCCTGGAAAGTTAATCTCACCAGACGACCCTGCATGAGCTATCAGGCCCCACTCTGCCACCGTCCTCACTCCTCCTTTTAGCGGCTTCATTTTTATGCATAACCTTGGCCACTGCCTGGCATGTTCTATACATGTAGGTGTGAGCACAGGTGCAGGGCGTGTTTGTGTGTTGCTGGCCTCTCACTTTAATGTACGTCCCAGACAGTGGAGACCCTATTCTGTTCTTTTCACCGTTATATGCTCAGCACGTGAACAGCACCTGCTCCATAGCGCGGCTCGAGAAGTTGGCTGGATACGCTATAATTATAATTATATACAGGTGTAATTATGGTTTTAGAATAATATGCACATTCTCTAAACCCTGATGAGCTAAAAATAGTAATATGGTTGATAAATGGGCAAAAGGGCAATGAGGGTGAAGGACAATGTGATAATGCTAATCCTCAGTGAATTAAAAAATGCAGCATAATGTTGGATATGTTGGATTTTAAACGGTCTAAAAGAATATTTTATAGTATTTTTTTTCCTTTATGTTTAGAGGAACCTCTTGTGAATTAAATCCTTTAAGTAAGAAATGTTCAGTTTAGCAGTTTCCTTCATTTCTCTCCTTAGGTTCTTTTTACTTCTATTAAATTTGGATAAAACTGAAATGTAATACTTTTTATACCAGTAACATATTTTGAGCCTATTGTTGTCATAAATACTTTCTAATGATATGTTTCAGTATTTATTAGCTGTCTATCATCTTTCTTTTCTTCTTTTTATCCTTTTCTATTGATATTTGTCTGTATGATAGAGTGAATTGATTTTCACAAAGTATTGGTAAAGCTTATTTTGGATGATGTGATGTTAGGTGCTTTCTACTACCTTCTTTAGTCGTAGGTGGATCTGACTTGTATTTTTCTTAATTAGCATGTAATGATTTTTTATAAAAGACTAAAGTCATTCTAAGAAAGCGCTGAGTGTGTTACTGTGGATGTCTAGTTTCCCGAGAGGATGATAATCCTGTGATGTGAACATATGGCCTTTACTTTCACATTTACCCCATGGGGTAAAACCTTATCCTATGGTAGAACAGTCCATGTTCATAGTGGTGGTTTTAAATCATCAAGGAAAGCAAGAATTTATGTTCCTTTGGTGAATAAATTTGCAAAGCGCTTTTCATATGCAACACCTCCTCTGTCATCCTTGCGATATGCACATTTTAAAATTATGTCAGTAAACTGCTGCTCAGGGACGTCCTGTGATTTGCTCAGGGTCTCACTGCTACTCAGTGGTAAAGCCAGTCCAATTTATTCCAAATAACATGTTCTTTTCTTATACCCTGTTTCAGTATATGGTGAAGTGTATGGTGCGTTTTTAAAAGGTTTTCATGAAAATATGACGATAATTCACATGGGTATGTTTCAGTTTTCTGAAAAAGACATTTATGCTCAAAACCTCATTACTGGTATAAATGGTTATTATTATTATTGTTATTACCGTCAACATAGGGCTTCCTTTGTGCCAGATGTTGTGTTAAGAATTTTTAATATATCACCTCTTTTATTTCATACCACCATATGAAGAAAGCAATGTGACTACCCCCATGTGATGGCAAAGAAACTGAGGAATGGAGATCTCAAGGTCAGGGAGACAGAACATGCAAGGCTGGGATTAAAACCTGGGTAATCTGACTCTGGTGCTTACACTCTTAATCACTAAGTTTTATTGACCCCAACCCAGAAAGGTGTGATGCCTCGTCCAAGGTCACAAATGCAGCTGGTTCATAATAGAACCTTATTTCGAAACAGTCTTTGCATATGTAATCGAGTTAAGATAAGGTCTTACTGGATTAGGATGGGCCCGATTCCAATATCACTGGTGCCCTTGGAAGAGGTAGAAATTTGGGCACATGGACACAGACAGAGAGGGAAGGAAGATGACCATATGAAGATGGAGGCAGCGATCGGAGTTAAGGAATGCCAAGGATCGCTGGTATCTCCTGAAGCTTGGAGAGAGTTAGAAAATGATCATCTAGTGCTCCTAGAGCCTTCGGAGAGAGCATAGCCCTGCTGACACCTCAGTTTTGGATTTCTAGCCTCTGGAACTGTGAGATAATAAATTTCTGTTGTTTTTAGCCACTCTAGGAAACCAACATACTCATCCCTTACTTTGTGATTTTTTCCTGTCCATTCTGCTCTGAACACATTTCCAAAGCTGACCCTTAGCCTTGTCTTGGCTAAACAACACAGTTCAAATTCCTTTGATCGTCTATCATCGGACCTGTTTTCTCTACTTCCAACAATTTGTCCTAGTCCTCTTCATTACTTGAATGGTAGGGATTGAAACTGGACCAAACCTGATGCCTCTAGACTATTTCTGCCTCTCTGGAGAACGTTTGATGTGGCAACAGGTCTCATTACGCTGGCTGGTTCCTGTGCCTGGCAGAATCACAGTCTCCTATTTGGAAGGTACTGATTTGCATTTGCTTCCTGGACTCCAGGCACTGGTTAAATGTAATCACACAATTTATTACTACATGATCATTATTTACCTGGAGCTTTTCAAACAATGAACCTTAAATTGTATTCCCAAAGGTCAAAAACAATTTTTATTATCCTTGTAAAGTGCCTAATCACCTTCTACAGAATGGAATCCACACAAAGGAGAAGTGAAGATGGAAAAAAGAAATGGCCATTTTGAATTTTGAATTGAATAAAATCTCCACCTTTTAAAAATCCCATCATGTTTCTGAATTTATAAGAAGCCTTCTGTGTGGAACATCAGTAGACGATGATTGTATTTATTTTTTTTATCAAGTTTAGATGATCTGGTTTAACATGCCCATGGAATAGACAAGGACACCGAGGCCCTCTCTCCTTGGGATTTATGATATGGGTTGAGACCATTCGATGAGGCCTTCCCTTTGAATTCTGCTCCCAGAAATTGCCCATAAAGTGCAGCCCCCAGGATACTTTCTCATTGGGCTGATAGCATGTCTCTCTCCTTCTCTGTCCCCATCTGTCAGAGAAGGGAATTTCTTTTACACCCGTGGATAGTATAAGGCAGTTTTCAAACTGGAGGCCTGCAGACTCAGTCTAACCCAAAGATGAGGGTGTGTATGTGTTTCCCTGCACGGCGATAAAAAAAAAACAAAAAAAGGAATTAGTTTCCCACAGCAAAGCACTGGAGGTTTCTGATAGAAGTCTGGGCTTCTGGCTTCTCTTGAAAAGTCAGAAGCCGTGACATCGCTGGCCCACGTTCCCTCATGGTGCCGAATGCCAGGCGCACGCCAGCGGCTACGCCCCCTGGAAGGCAGTACGCTCCGCTTTGGCATAAGCCTTGCCAGGCGCTTACTATTACTTTTCGTTACTCGACTGGCCTCAGGGGACACGAGGCTCTGCAGCCCCCAGTGGACAGGTCAAGAGCACAGACGTGGGGACTTAGGAGGTCCTGGTTCAGGCGCCAGCTCCGCCATTGAGGGGCTTTCCTCCCCTGCCCTCTTGTTCCTGATGCTCCAGACGCACTTCTCCCTCCTTAGTCCACGTCTGCCCTCCTGCTTCCTTGCAGGTTCCGGCTTGCTGCCTCAGAGACTGCACCTCCTGTCCAGTGTGAGCTGGGGCTGCAAACCCCACCACCTGGGCTCTGTCTTTTACATATTTCACATCCACACTGCGTTTTAAAAGGCTTTTTGACGGATATAGTACATCTTTATCATCCTGGTACTAGGAGAAGCCAGAAGCCACTATAGATGAATGTTCATGGATTGGGTGCCTACATTTGGGCCAATCAGCCTTGTTTACAGTATTACAGGTCACATGATCAGCGTTTTTCAGGAAAGACTGTGGGCTTGCCAGGTACTTAGCAAGATATATTTCTCTATCTACTGCTTCTAATTCACTTAGTATATTACCCAGGGCATAGAACGTGCTCAAACAATAGTTTTAAAGTAATGATAAAGTAATACAAATTGCAACAGTAATTGCTACCCTTTGTTGAGCACTTACTAATTTCCAGGCATCATGTTAATCCCTTTTCACAAAGTAGCTCATTTTTACCCTAAAATAACTATGAATTATGGACATTTAGTTTTCCATTTTAAGGTGAGAAACACTTTCACAGAGAGGTTAAGTGACTTTCCCAAGCTCATATCAGGGTCAGGGCTGAAAGCAAGCCCCAGACAGGTCCAATTGCAAAAGTTTTGCCACAGGGAGTAAAGCAGAGGCAATCAGTCGAGGCTGCTCAGTACAGACCTACAAAAGCAGGACTGAACATCTACATACTCTGGAGGGCTCTCAGGGAAACTAGGGTGGGCTTTGGAACTGGATATAGAGAGGGTAGGCTGGGCATTCAGTGGCATCAAAGCGGCTTCCCAGGAAAGGCAGGACTTTTGCATCAAGGAACTAATGCAGATGTTGGTACCAACAGATGTGGACCCCAGCTTTACCATTTACGTTCTCCATGACATTATGAGACATACTTAGCCCCCAAGAACCTTGGTTTCCTTTCCTTACAATAGAACAGTACTTATCCTGTTGTGATGTTATGAGGCTCCTTAAGATAGCCTATGCAAAAAAGTTGACCAGATAATAGGTGTTCAGTACAGTCAAAACGATAGTTTATCTTGAAGGGCTGTTTAGAAAATAAGGTGAGACAAGTCAACTGCCTGGGATATAGTAGACACTCAATAAATGATGACTATTAGAGTTTCACAATCCTTTATCTGCAAATTCCAAAATTCAAAAGGCTCTGAAATTGAAAGTTTAGTGTCCAAATGCACTTGGCAGCAAAATCTGACGTGAACTGAAATAGGACTATTTATAAGTCTTATCCCAGTTAGATTGATTATGGGTTCTGTGAAATATGCACTATACAGGCATCCCCTGTATTACTGTGTTTCAATCTGGTGGACTTCGCAGATATCACTTTTTTTTTGTTTTAACAAATTGAATGTTTGTGGCAACCTTGCACCCAGTAAGTCTATCAGTGCTGTTTTCCTAACAGCATGAGCTAACTTTGTGTCTCTGTGTCACATTTTAACTAAGTATGTACATTGTTTTGTTGGACCTAATGCTGTCGCACACTTAACAGACTAAAATATAGTGTAAACATAACTTTCATGTGGATTGGGAAATTAAAAATTCGTGTGACTTGCTTTATTGCACTATTTGCTTTATTGCAGTGGTCTGGAACCAAACCCTCAGTATCTCCAAGGTGTGCCTGAATACATCATATTGTGTCTCTAAGGTCTGAAAATTTCTGAATTCTGAAACTCCTCTGGCTGCAAGGATTTTTGGATCATGGACTGTGAACTGGCATTATTATCCTATATTTGTTTCCCCTTATGTGTGATGAGTCCCAGTAGAAATAGCACCCTGTCTTCTTCAGCTTGTTCGCCCCAACGCCTAGCATAATGCTGGGGACACAGCTGGTAATTTATAAGTGAGCACTGATTAAATGAAGGAAGGAAGGACAGGGTGTTGGTAAGGCAGGAATTAAAAATGGAGTCCCAGGGAATGAGAGCGTGTGCATCATTTTTTCCCCTTCTTTTATTAGATTTTTGAAAAGGATTCTAATCTTTTTGAGGGGCCAAAACCATTAAGCTGGGGAGTGAGCAGGAAGGGCTGGAGGCGGTCCCAGAATCCTGAAAAGGCCGTTGGAGGAGTGGAGCTGGCAGTAGTGGACTTTGTGATTCTATCAGGGAGCACAATTGCCTTTTTTGGAGGGCTGGCTCAGATGCAGCTGGTGTTACAAGCTTTGCAACTATAATGCAAGGAAAAGCTGGGAAAATCCCACAAAGTGAAATTGTATCTGCCTGTGGTCAAGTTAGGACTCCAAATTTGGATAGTGGAATTTGGTGGGAAAATGTAAAATGCATCAGAGGTTACACAGCGAACTTAAGATTTATTGCTAGGGCAAGTGGCTATTTCCAGAGAAACCAGTAAGTTGTGGTAATATTTCTGCGAAGGAGGAGAGTGGGGAGTGACCCACGGCGCACTGGTGATGTGATCAACCTGTTAAAATCTTTGAACAAATGGAAAAATCAAAGTTGTTCCATAATACCTTTCAGATCACCGCACACCAGGATATATATGAACATTTGAAAAGCATGAAACCAATTGATTGAAACATAAAACACTAGAGGCAGTCGAAGCTGTTGGATCAGATGCCAAAATTGTATGTTGCCAAGCTTCTGTTTTAAAGCCATTTAAATGTATCCCAGTGAGAGGGGTTGGAGGCCAGAAGCAGCAAGCTCAAGCCAGGGCTAACTCTTAACTCACTACCCAGAGGCATTTTAGGTAGTGAGAAGGAGAGATAGAGCGTTGTAGTACAAAGCCGTCTGAGAGCTGAAATGTAGCTCAGCTTAGCTCTCCTCCATCTGCATGATGTTGAGCTTGTCAGATCATTTCCCTGAGCTTCAACTTTTAATCTGTACAATGGAGCACCTCCCGCCTACCCACACCTATAAGGACAAATTTAATTGTGCATGTTAAAGAACTTTGTAAAATGCTTTTCAAATGTTGTACCCATGGCAGTTCTGGGGAAGCCACCATCAAAATCCACCCTCAGTTTTAGAATTTCCTCATTGCACATGCGTTATGAATCCAGAGGTTGCAAACTCAGGTGCTGGCCGACTTTGGCTCACAGCATTTAAAAATCAGGTTGTCATGTCAAATTCTGGAATTCTGGCTTCTATGGAAAGACTGGAAGCTCTGGAAACATTGGGTCATCATTCAAATATTGCAACACACATTCTCAGTGTCTGGGGGCAAAAAAGGCGGGGGGATGCTTCTAGCAAAGACTGTAGTGAACCCCAGAGCGCATTGCAGGTTATCGGAATGATCACAAGGCAGCTGGTTTCCTCCTCACTCACTCACATCATTGGTTTAGCCCATGAGGGCATTTGAGGTTTTGATCTCGGCTTTAAGGCACATGAAAGCCCCAGTTAAAATACTAATGACTTTGGAGAAAATCAAAACATCAAGCAATTATGAAGCATTGACATCTTAACTCAAACCTATTGAAAAAATGAAAAAAAAAAAAAAGACTAGCAATTTAGCAAGCCTGGTCACAGACATGGAAGGGTCCAGAAAGCCCAAATTCCACCTGGGGGCTAAAATGAGCTGAAGAAGGAGAAATCTTGCCAGCAGCCCATTTAGAGTTCTAAACAGCCACTGTAAATTGCTGACTGGGCAGCAAATAGCCCACATTGCCTAGGCTTGGACCCAGCAAAAAACATCTTTATATTATCTTTATACCAGAATGTTATTGCAAACTTTGGGGACAGTTAATAATACTAACCCACAGAAGCCTATCATTTGTTACTATTACACATACACAAAGAAACACCTCTGGTCTCATATTACCCAACTTCTCTGGTCTTTTCCCAGTTGTCCTTTCTGACAAAATTCTCTATTCTAGGTCCTAAACCTTTTAGCTGTGGAAGATTGAATTATGTACCCCAATTTAGATGTACTTTTAATCTTAATCCATATTCGTGTGGGTGTGAACCCATTGTAAATAGATTCTCCTAAAGATGCTAATGTTAATTCTCAATTGTATGAGGGTGGGTATTAATTTGGGTTGCTGGAGGTTTTATAAAGAGAGAGAATCCGGAAGCCAGAGTAAGAAAAAGCCCTGGGAAGGAGCTAGAAGCAGGAAGTCCGTGCAACCCGGAAGAGAAAGAGAGTACGTTGCCATGTGCCAGGACTGGGGATACAAGCCAAGAAACCCCGAAGATTGTGGCAAGCCAGCACCATAACTCTACAGAGCCCAGGGGGACGCCAGCCGCCCAGCCTCTGAAACTGTGAGACGATACATTTCTATTGTTTAAGCCAACTCATATGGGTATTTGTCACAGTAGCCCGGCAAACCGAGACTTTGTCTCAAGTGCGTTTTTGGTATTCAGCTGAACTGGGTGAACCCCTTTTTAGAATAATATTTGTAAATGCATACAGTAATACCTATTATGCTATAATAAGTGTAAAATAATCTATAACACATATATTATTAAATATGCATTTTAAAATTCAAAGTAAATCAATTATATTTAAATACAGTTACAAATATTAAAACAGCTTTTGCATCATAGTATTATATGAGCTTCCTTATTAACACAACTAATAATGTGATAATTTCAAAGTAGCGACCTCCGGGCTCCACTCCGGCACGGGCGGCGGTGAGATGTCGGCTCCGGGACCATACCAGGCGGCCGCCGAGCCCTCTTCCGTGCCAACTGCGCCGCCGTCCTATGAAGAGACGGTGGCTGTCAACAGTTACTTTTCCACACCCCCAGCGCCCAGGCCTGGGCCGACCACGGGGCTGGTGTCAGGCCCCGATGGGAAAGGCATGCACCCCCCCGCATACTACACCCAGCCGGGGCCCATCCCCAATGCCAATGCCATTGCCGTGCAGACGGTGTTTGTCCAGCAGCCCATCTCCTTCTTCGACCGCCCGGTCCAGATGTGCTGTCCTTCCTGCAGCAAGATGATCGTGACGCGGCTCTCCTACACCGCCGGCGCCCTCACCTGGCTGTCCTGCGGGAGCCTGTGCCTGCTGGGGTGTGTGGCGGGCTGCTGCTTCATCCCCTTCTGTGTGGACGCCCTGCAGGATGTGGACCACTACTGTCCAAACTGCAAAGTGCTCCTGGGCACCTATAAGCGTTTGTAGGACTCGGCTTTCCAGCTGTCACCCAGCTCCACCCCGGTGGAGGTTCTGCCTTGATGGTCTCATGAAGGGTTCCATCATCATATTTTATTGCGGGAAGTATCTGGCAAAAGTAACCGACCTCCAAATGCCAGAAATCGCTGCTTGGAGACATGCACAGGACACGCAGAGACATTCACCTTGAGTGTTTGGTTCAAGGGTTTCCCACCCGTCATCCATGACCCAAGTCATGCATCTAACTGTGATTGTGGCCCTGTCTGGCGATGTGCCGTTGGCTGGCTCCTTTTCCTGCCTCAGTGGGCCCTTCTGGTGGCCTCAAACTGAGAAGCCATGGGTTGCCTTATTTTTGAGACTGTTCTGGCCCGAATTAGGCTGGACCAGCCTTTAGTGCCTACCATCTTATTCATCCTGTCCCACCCCGATGATGAAACTCTTGCCTTATAGACATTAAGGGCTTGGCTCTCAGATTCTATCATTTGCAGACTTTTCCATTAGCATACAAATACACTTTAATTTTTTAAATCTTCTTTTTTAAGTACAAGGAGGGACTTTTATTACCCACCAGACACATATCCCGGAGGTCATGAATATATGTTAGAAAGAGAGGGCTGGATCTTACCTGTGGTCTGCCTTTCTTTGGTTCTACTTATCAGAGCCTCGGTGCCACTGTACATGAAGAGCTTTTTTTTCTTGTACAGGAATTGTGTGTATTAACAGTTTTTATAACCTCCTTTGGTCTTAAACATTCTTTGAACATAATTTTGAAAGGAGGGATTTATAGAACTATTTTCCGTAACCATGTGACTGATACCATTTTCCCCTTTGCCAATGCGCTCTCACTTCTTATAGTTGAACAAC
>JAQZBX010002954.1:0-39625 GCA_029593785.1 Cabassous unicinctus
CTTTAAAAAAAAAAAAAAAAGAACTAGAAACCAAGATGGTCCCTTCCATCAAACCTAGCTTAACCAACAGAAGAACTATTCACTTTGAGGAGGAAGGGAGGGGAAGAGAATCGCAGCTCCTTTCTCCTCTCAGTTGCCTTTGAGAAAAAAGAATCATTAACCTTCTCTCTCATCCTCCAATCTAATCTCCTTTCAACGTGTCCTCTTGTCTGTTGCTTTCTTTGCTTATTTGAGCCTCTAGGAATGGACAATTTTGGAGGAGTTCTGAGTTCTGACCCCAGTTTTGCAAGCACTTTGTAACTTAATTTTAGCCTGCTTACATCTCCGAGGCTCAGTTTCCTAACCTTTTCATAAAAGGTCTTACATAAGTTGAGATAACTAGCTGCTGTACCAGAAACTTCCCCAGGATCTCAGTGGCTTAGCAAAATAAGAAGTTTATCTTACTCACATTAGTTTATTAGGATGTTTGGTGGATACATATTTACATGTGACTCAGTTATCAAGTCCCTTGTATTCTGTGTCTCCGACATCTTCCAGGGCCTCAAAGTCCTTCACTTCCAGCTGGCTGATGAGGAAAGAGTAAGTAGCCCTCACACTTCTTAACCACGCCAATCAAAGTGAGACAACCATCACTTCTGTTCAAATTCCATTGGTGGGAATGAATCACATGCCCACAAGGTTCAAGAGGGGTAGAAAAATTATAGTTCTCAGCTGTGCAGCTATTTCTAGCAACAATCCTATACTACGGAAGAAAACATCAATCTTTGTTGGGCAGCAATCTATCTCTTCCAGATAGATGACCTATGATGCTTCTTTATGCTCTAAAATGATGTGATTTTATTATGATTCATCTGTCCTAAATTTTAAAGTGTAAAAAATATAAAAGGAGAACTGAGAAGCAGAGAAAGGAAGGCAAAATTTAGTCAAATAAATTTCCCATGAAGTCCTATTTAATATACACCACAATCTGTTCATTTAAAAAAAATTGAATGAAAAATCCATGGAAACACAATGATACCCAGGAAAATGAAAAATAAGTAGTTTAATCAGCATAAATAATCTCTTGTTGGGACCACAATACTGGCATCAATCTAACCAGGAACAACTAGTCAAAAGTTTACTAATTATTTACAATGTGCAAAGCACTATCCTGGGTATTGTGGTAGAAATAAGATGAGTAAAAATATTTTATTAAGTAGGAAAAATATTTCATTAAAGAAGTAAAATAACACCAATAAGAATATGAAAGATGGATTCTAGACACATATATTTCCTTTAGGGGGAGAGATTTCAAGATATTTTTTATGGAAGAAAGAATTTTAGGTGGGTCTTAGAATATAGACAAAATTTGAGGATGTGAAGATGAGGGAAACATCCCTTATCTCAAGGTTATGTTTCCAATCTCTCAATCTATTTCTTATCCCATGAAAATTAACCTATAAAATGTACGAAAGGAATTAGAACCTGTTTTTAGTAAATATTAGGGAACTGTGTTTCTCTAAATATACTTATTTTTCTGTCACAGATTTGCCTAATTTTCATTTGAGTTCTCCTTGCTGCCCTCATTAGTTAATTTAAGTCAGTTTTTTCCTAAACTTTAAAAATAACATTTGTTGTGGTTGCAGTATACTTGGGTGATATTTTTAAGTGCCAATTTGAATATTTTCAAAATGTACATCAACCTGTAGTCCACATGAAGTTTTCAGACATGTCATCCTTGAAGCATGCATGTTCCTTAACTACCTGGGCATTTTGCTGGCATGGAGAAACACATCTTATGCTAGTAGCAAACTTTTGCAGAAAGGGCAGAAATACTGGTGTTAAAAAACAAAAGTAGTTTTTAGAAATCAACTAGACTAGGTCCTTCATTTTCTAGATGAGGAAAATTAATCTAGTAGGAAAGTTAAATGTCTCATCCAAAGACACTCACCAACCAAATAGCAGTGTGAGGATGAGAACCTATATCATAAGTCATACAGTGACTATTTGTGATTTTCCGAGTTAAATTTACTAAGCTCAATTCTTAAGCCATAACAGAGGAGATTGTAAGGGTAAGACCACATTGCTAAACAGGGGAGATCAATATTTGTTCACTAATAATTAGTGCTTTCAGAAGGACAACTTTGGGAGGTTCTTATAATGAATGAATGAATGCACAAATGAATACAAGGGTGAATAGATGAATGGTTGGATGGGTGACTGGGTGGAATGACACACGCCTGCTAACTTTATGCTCCAATTTTTCTGAAGTCCTTCTTTGACATTACGATTCAGCTTCACCAGTCTCGGCAATTCATCTAATGCCAGGATCTACTTAATTATTACATGATAACTACTTTTAATAACTCCTGCTCTCAATTTTCTGCCAGTAGAAAATAAAATGTCTGATAAGAGATCTTCATTCTCTTTCGGCAGGTACATGGGGTTGAAAGGAAGGCAGACATTAAAGTCTTAAAACTTATTTTCATTCTTCAGCTTAAATTTCCATCTGTAGCTTCCCTGGCCCAAACTTAAAGAATAAGAAACTGAGCTACTGATTTGCATCAAGGAATTTCTGTGCACAGAAGTACTATTTTGCTGGGACAGCAAACAACTTACAACTACACTTCCTTCAAGTGATATAACTGCAAAAAGAGTAAGGATTTTTTTTTGTTATTGTTTGACAGTGGATTCATCCACAGATCTCAATACACACCAGTAGTCTTCATGGGATACAACATAAGACAACACTATTTTAGAAAATAAGCTCTTTAGCTGATAAAGCCCAGATTCAGATCTTTCCATTTCTAAGAAATGCCTGAGGTGGTGGATTCTGATGCCTATCCTGACATTTAGGAAGATAGGCTTATCGGTTTATTGGGCTCTGCAACTTGGCTGGTGTCATTCTAAAAAACAACTGCTGGAAAATAACAAGAAAGAAAAATCTGTTTACTTGTCCTATGCATCATTGTAGACCGTTCTCTAGAGGATTTGCAGGTGTGAAATTATTTCCTGGAAATACTCGAAAACATTGAGCAGCACCTGTTTTAAGGAAAATGTATAAGGTTCCTGCTGATTGATACTGATATAGAGATTGTTTTTTCTCCAGATATAGGTGGAATTTCTTTTCATTGACTATAAGCATTTGATTCTGTATCATTTGCCTTGGTAGGTGGTGAATTCTTCACAGTCATCTCAGATGCTCATTGTTCTCTTGACCAAGTTACTTTTCTCAAGATTGATTCTTACCAAACACTTACATTAAGGAAGTCACTCACCAGTCTAGGTCTTAGTTATGGGATCAGTAAAATGGAGATAATTTTACATAACTCATGGAATAATAGGGATATATTGCAAGTAAACAGCTCATTACAATGCCTGGCATATAGTAAGTGCCCAATAAATGAGAGCTGATATCAATAATAACAAAATTCACCACCACCTCCACCACCACTGCCATCACCTCTGAAGTCATCACCATCACTGGCTTCTCGACTTCAAGATCATTTCATCCTTTTATCCTTCTTTTCTAATTTAGAAAAGTAAGAATGGAAACTCTGGGGAAAAAAAAGTTGGGTGGGATTTAAAATACTCATTAACTTAAAATATATGATCATTTACTTATGGGATCTATAACCAAAGCAAATTAAGAATAGCAAACAATTTTGGCAATGGGTGTGTCCACAAATTATTTTTGATTTATGAAAGTTGTAACTATTCTTCCACTGCGTTATGGGTTGAATCATGTCTCTCACAAAGACATGTTCAATTCTTAATCCCAGAACTGTGGGTATGAACTCATTTGTGAATAGGATTGTTGAAGATGCTTAGTTAAGGTGAGTCCAAATGGATTCAGGGCATAACTTAATTCAATATGACTGGAGCCCTTATAAGAAAAGGAAATGTGGACATAGAGTCAGTAGGGGACAGAAGGAGACAGATGGTGATAGGACAGCAGTAGGGATAGAGTTATGGATTGTTGGAAAGCCACAACCAGAATACTACAGACTTCAGAGAAAGCATGATCCTGCCAATACCTTGATTTTGGACTTCTAGTCTTCAAAAACTATGAGACAATAAATTCTTGTTTTTAAGTCAACCAGTCTGTTGTATTTGTTTAAGCAGCCCAGACAAATGGAGATACATTGTATGTGCCTTAGCTGCTTTCTAATTCCTGATCATGAAATATATGCATACACTATACATTACCCTAAGATCCTGTTTTTATGTATTCAACATAAAAACAGTATATAGAGCAAACCTATATTACTATGAATAATGTGGTTAAAGATTTAATTTCAGGCAATAAATGCAAATGCCATTTTATTGCAGAAAGTGAAAAAATAAGAAAATATTTAAATAACTGTTATGAATATCAGTGTTTTCAGAATTCAGAAAAAGTTAATAAGCACAGCTTTGAATGTAATATGAAGTTGTTCCTTAAAAGGTGAGGTTATGTAAGCATTTAGCACCTACCTACAATTTGGAAACCAAACAAAGAAGGCACATCCATCCAATTCCTCTGTATAAGATAAGCCCTTTTAAAAAACAACGTTTCAAACAAAAGGTATGTGAGAGAGATGGTCCATTGGAATAATACTGAAATTGCTTTTAATTTTCACAGTGGCATTTTTCAAGGCCTCCAGCTGTGATATATGGGTGAAGAGTATGGCTTCATTAATGCAATGAAAGTCCCAGAGAAAAAATCAGGAGGCAGAATGTAGTTTAAACCTTACATAATATAAAGAGAGAGAGCAGATCTCCTGGGATCTCTATATTTACTCAACAATGATTTCAGTTTTCAGTAAAATCTAGAGCCCAGTGTCCTAACTAATGTTTTAGTTATGTCATCTATGGACCAAAATTTCTCAAAAAGTGTAATGTACTAGTTTACCGCACTCATTGAAGAATTAAGCCTTGATATGTTTACTCAACAAACAAGTCTTTACTGAGAGTGGATTTTATGCCCTTGCATAACACTGAACACCTAGCGATGTAAAAGACAACTGTATCAATACCATGTTTGCTGTGAAAGTATGAGAATTTTCAAGAAAATGTTGTTTAAATAGTGGGGCATTTATTAATTTCAATAATAGTAAATTTCAATAACAGGAATTTATTAATTTCATAACCATTAAATCAATGGTTAAGTCATATCTTCAAAAATCTAGACTTTCCATCCTTCTACTATCCTCAGTTTTTGTGATTTTTTTTCTTCATAACTAGAAAATAATTACAGCTGATTCAAGCATCCCATCTTCACACTACAATGTTCAAAAGTAGAACCGGAGTGGCTGGCCTCCTGTGAGTCTTTTTATTACGGAGGAAAACCTTTATCATATATCCTCTCATGTTTCATTGGCTAGAGCTGGGTCACATGCCAAAGTTTAGCAGCAAAGGAGGCAGGAAGCTGACTAAAGGGCTGGCAGTTTCAGCCACTAGAGTGGGAGGCAGGCTCTGCCAACAAGGTAAATGGGGCTGGGAAGGCTGTAGGCCAGACAACTAGCAGAATTTGCCAAAACATGATTCTTTTCCTGGACAAACTTAAAGATTAATTGGATAGAACATCTCTTGAGCACCTCCATGAGTAAGAAATTATCTCTGGGTGCATAGGTCAATAGGACTGAAGGCTATGGTGAGGAGTTTGGATTTTATTTCAGGTCCCTTTGGTCAGTTTTGTTGAACATCCACTTTGGCGGCAATCTGTGCTGGAAATTTTCACATAGAACATTTTATGTAATTGCTTATTATCATGCCCTATCCCTCTCCCTTGCTTATATAACTCCAGTCACTCTGCTCTGCTTGAGATGGCTGGAAGATACCAAGCCAACATCCACATACAGAAACTTTATACCAGCTGGACCTTCTTTCTTCAAAGATGTTCCCCAGATATTCAGAGATTGGCTCATTCTCATATTAAATTCAGAAACCAAGCCTCAGTGATCTGCTCAAGATCATCCAGGAAGACCTAGAACAAGAGCCTAAACCTTGCTCATTTCCAACGCCCTATTTACTTTTATGGAAAGTTTATACAGAAACCCATGCTGTGGCTTGCGGGTCCCTATCCCGTTAACTCTGCTTTACACTCTTCATTGACCGCTTCCTTCCAAAATAGGTTCATTTATTTGTTCACTTTGAGTCTGCCTCACCAAATCAAAATGCCAGCTTCGTGAACGTACAAACGTTGTTTTATTTATTGTTGTAGCTTTAGTTTCTAGAACACTGGCAACATTCAGCAGGTACTTTAGATACTCTAAATACTTTTTTGAGGAAGGGATTTATGAAAAGGAAGAGAAAGACATTCCTTTTTATAGAATCCTCAGGCTTTCTACAGGCATTCGGATCCTAGCAGCATGAGCCTGGATTATTGCATCTGACTTTAGGATTTTACTCTGCATTTTTCTTGTCACTTTGTCTTTAAAAGGTTCAGACACAAACTTGTGCTCTTCCAGAAACAAGGGGTTCTTTGGCACACTTTTCCTATTTATTTTTCTTTTTTCAGGTAGAGTTAATTTACCTGGTCTTGAAATGGGGTAGGGAGGTTGTGGGAGGCTTTCATTCATGTTTACAAGCACAACTAAATATCAGTGCACTTCTGTAGGGACAGGGCTTGCTTTGCCCATAACAGAATAGGTGGCTATGCGAAATATTTCCAGAACAGAGAATATCGACAATCCTCCTGGCTTCAAGCCATTCTCTTTCCCCCACCTAGTTCAGTTGTGCTGGATTACTAGTCTCTGGGGTCAAAATATTGCCCTCCTAAATGATCTTCTTTTAAAGAAATAGCAAATTGTTGAGTGAGTGATTAACACTCTAATTTGAACTATGTATTTCCTCAAATTCTTCCTTAAATTAGCCAAACGGACTCAGGGGAGAAGAATGCTGGAGGCTTCATCTGGGAAAGTAATGTGCTGAAGGGGAAGTGGGAGGTTGAGGAGACGCAATTTAGAGAGCCAGTGGGAGCTCCAGAATTTCTATATAGTGGGGCTTATCTAGAGATGGCAACCAGAAGTACTCCTGCTGTACTTTTTATGGTAAGCACATGGTTATTTCTCAGTTTGTATGCTAATTTCAGGTGTCCTAGGGTGGGGGAAGGAAAGGAGATTATGGAGGTTGCAAGACAAAAAGAGACTTCTTTCTCCCCTCAGTGTGACCCCATTAAGTCAAATCTCCCCAATTTTAACATCTGCCTCCTGCTAGGCCTGCGTGGTGGGGTGAAAAGTTGAAATGGTTGTAAATACCTGTAAGACAAAGAGAAAGACTGAAGGTTTGACATGTGCAGAGTAAGACTCCCTATTTAAAGAAACTGAACAGTAGCTGAAATTAACCTAGAAGGTGCTTCTTGGGATTGTTTAGAACCTTTTATAAGTCAGTTAAACTCTTGTCTTCCCAAAACCGATCCCAACGTGACATCTAGTGGCGGCTTTAGGCTTAACCCTTCAGGTGCTGAGAGAAACAGTCCGTCTACACGGTTTCAAAATCCTAGTTCCCTAGGCTCTAATTTCACTTTCAGAGAAGGAAACCTCCTTTCTTTTTATGGGAAAAGTCAGTTATTAGAAAAGATGGAGAAAATGCAAAACCATAGTTTTAAAAGATGATACTCAAGCTTTTTATTCCCCCCGACGTGTGAACCATCTCTTCCTTGAGAATCTGTTAGGCATCTTCCCCACCCCCAGCAAACATCTGTCTATTTACAAATGCAAATGTCTGAGGCCCTTTCCTTAATATTCTAAATAATAATTTTGCCTCTGAAGAATTTGATTTGATAAACATCTCAGAAGGAGATTAGACTGGTTTTCTCCTGGAGATTTTAGCACTGACAAATTTTCTTGAAAAAAATTAATTATTCAGAAGTGTTTATACAAAAAGAGCCATGATGGTTTCATTTATTTTTGTGCATTTGGGATTTTGGAGGATTCTTAATTGGGTTTCTTCATGCACTCAGGATGCTTTTGGCTGTTCCACCTGCACATGCATGCACACACACACATACATACACACACCATAGTCCATAAAATAGAGCTGTTTTAATATCATCTTAGATATAAGAAAACTAACTTGTTTAATGTCCTTCAGCTTATAAATGGCAGAACCGAGATTGGAAGGCTTTTGGCTCCAAAGCCAATGTCCTATGCATGGACTTTCCTTTAAATACTGAGGAAACTTTGAATTGGAAACTCTTTGATATGAAGACAGTTCCCCCCCCCCCACCACCACCACCAAAGTATTTAATAATAGTGTCTCTCAGAGACACATAAAATATACAAATATGCATATATATTTGGGAATGTATCAAAGGAGTATGGTGCTATAATATTTTGATCCTAAGTCATTTGAAAGCTGTTGCTTTGAAAACGGATCCCTTTTATCAGCTTCTTACTGTGTTCATTATGGAAGCTCATCTTTCTTTAGAAGTTCTTAAGCACAGCCCACTTCAGCCATGCTTTATGTTTCATTCCTCCTATTTTCTTAAGGTTGCCATCTATACATGGATGGATACTTGGACAGAGAAAATGGATGGTTCACTCTATATGTCTTTCTTTCAATCTAAGGCTCACGGATACTTGAGACCCCCATTAACACAAATCTAGACTATTTTGGTTATAAACCCTTTAGTTTTGTAAATCTCATCTAGGATTCTGAGGAAAAGGTGGTTGCTTTGGTAACAAGGTTTCAAACACTGGACAGCTTTCGATGTAGAATTATAATTATAAGCCTGAAATTTTGCTTGGAAGTAAATAGGAAGCAATGTTTCCTGGTTTTAGATGATTAAAAAGTTTTTTCTTAAATAAAATTGCAAATTTTGTTTAGACATGTGCAAGAGTCCTGAATTGCTGCTGACAGGGAGAACACGAAGCTATTGTCATTGAGGTAGTAGATTATAGTGCTAAAGAATAAAGCATCAGAAGCCAGACTGGTAACGATCCCAGCTCCTCCACTTTGTAGGTCACCTTGTATAAGGTGCCTCAGTTTCTTCATCTCTTGAATGTGATAAATAAATTATTATAAAAAAGCTCATAAAATAATGTCTGCAACAAGGTAAGCGATATATTAAAGTTGTATACTAGTACTAGAATTATCTCTGTATACACAACATTTACAGCCCCAAATTCCTGCCTTTCATGACAGCCTGCAGGAAGGTATCTTCTGTATAAGTCTCTGACAAGTGACATTTATGAGAAGTGGGAGGCATTTCACTAGGCATGCCTCTGTCTCTCTTGCTCACTCTCACTCTCTCAAACCTTCACATGCAATTGTTAGATCAGAATGAGTCCTCACATTTTTTTTTTCCCTCAGGATGATGGATGGCAAAACTAAAGTAGGTCCTCTTGAGATAATGTTTTTGAGTGTCCAGCTGGTGGAGAGAGTAAAAGCAATTTCAGTGAGACAAAAGCCTTCAAGAACAGAATTGGAGAGAAAGTATTATCCTTACATTCTAGAAATAGATGTGCCATGATGCAGACTGCAAGGGATTAAAATTATCTATATAGGAACTTTATAGCTAAATGAAAGAGGAAATGGTGGAAGGTATAAGGCAGAGATAGCGTGGCCAAATCCCGACTTGATTCTGAAACCAGCGTAGCTCTGACTAGTGCCACAACCTGCTTTGAACACTTAATATCTGAGGTATGGCATGATTATGGCTGCCTCTGTAATCCTGCCAAGTGTTAATTCCCACCAAGGGTAAGGGAAGAGAGACAAAGCACAAGTAAATAGATAAACAAGGTAATTGCAAAGTGTGACTACATGTATTGAAGATGTGAGATTTGGTGCAGATCACCCTGGAGGAGTGTCCACTTTAGATTGGATGGTGAGAAATGTGCAGGTTGAGAAGGAGCAACAACCCTTTATAGAGGCCAGCCAGTTTTATAGTGAGTGTGAAAGGCATGTGCAAAGGCCTTACGGTGGGATGAGCCTGGTGTGTTCCAGGAACATAAAGGAAGCAAGTGTGCTTGGAACAGTGAACAAGGGAGAAGTTAGTGATTAAGAAACTATTGGAGATTTGAGTATGGGTGGGTTGTATAGGGCCATATAGAAGATGATTCTGTGATTGGGATTTATCCCAATTACAATAGAAAACCAATGAGCGTATTAATCAGGACAATAACATGATTTACTTTATATTTTAAAAGGATTGCTATGGCTGTTATATGGTAAATGAATTGTAAATGGGCAAGAAAAGAAGCTGGGAGACCAGTTAGGGGATTACCTTAATCCTCAAAGCCAGAGGCAATTGTGGCAAGTGGAAGTACATGTCATTTAACCATTATACCAAATATGCAAAGGAGACTTTCTATTTTCCTCATTTTATAGATGAGTTAACAAAGGCTCTCAGTAGTTGCTGTCTCAAATTACCCAGCTTCTAAGTAACAGAATCAGGACTCACACCCAAACCAGTGTGGCTCAGAAGTAAGTGCTCTTTCCAGTAGACTTCCAGACTGGTACCTCTTATTGGGTTAGGCAGAGGAAACTTAAAATAAACTTCAGGAATCCCTAACACATAATGATGCTTGCAATGGACCAGGCAGTGTTCTAAGCGCTTCCCATGCACTAGCAACCTTAATTTTCACAAGTCTATGAAGTAGATGTTATTATTATCCTCATTCTACAGATGAGCAATTTGTGTCTTAGAGAAATTAAGCTAGTGAACATCAAAGGCAGAATTTCAAAACATGCAGGTTAGCTTCAGAGCCATGTACTTAACCACTAAGCTCGTAAAGGATAAAAACAAATCAAAACAAAACTCTTTTGCTGGCCAGTGTTTCCACACTGAAGTGATATACTTTAAACACATCCAGGAAAATAACCACCATTAACCCCCTTCAAACCTCCAATTAAAATAAGGATTCATGCAAAACATAGAAAAGCTGATATTAAGCAAATGTGAGTTCTTTCTCCCCAACACCCTCTAAAGACCGATTTCTGAGACACCGGGATTTCAAAGAGAGAGAGTTTATTTGTTTACGCAAACAAAGGAAGTCAGTCGTCTTAGACAACCCAAGACTGCTTCTCCTATTTGCAGAAAGTCTAATATTTTATAACATCAGGATGTTAATTAGTAATTGGGGTGGAGTTGGCACAGGTTCTTTAATCATTGTGAGAGATCAAGGTGTCTGGGAGAGGGGGCTACAAAGGTCAGCTACAAGATAGAGAGGTTCCCTTTTCAATAGAAATGTTCATATACAAAGGTAAGATCCATCTGGAATAATTGGGTGCAAGTGGCCATATACAATGGTAAGATCTGCCTGAAATAATCATTACAATGGCAGGTTTTTATTTCTTTAGAAATGGCCACATACAAAGGGTGAAGTCAGTCAAACCAGTTTCAGTAATTTTAGGTATCAACCTTGGATTATTTTATAATTTATTGGAATTAAAAAGGAATCTATATACTAATTTAGTAATCCTAATTACTATATCCTAATATACTGTTCATTCCTAAACCTTAGTTACAGTAATTTCATCAAAATGCTGAAGATTAGACAGTCAGGGCTTCCCACATACTTCAATGCAGAATAAGAGAACATCTGTAAAAGAAACTTAACAAAAGATTTATCTTTTAACCATTCTCAAGTCCTAGAATCAACATTTCCACCAGGTCTGCTTTTTCTAATGTAAATGTAAGAAGAGACAGATTGAGATGGCAAACTGAACTCCGTGTTTCAGAAAAAAAAAGCCATTTCTCACAGGCAGCCTCAATACCACATACCTTTGTTCAATAGCTTCAGAAATTTTTCAGCGAGGTGGGGTTGCAGAGTCCTAAAACTAATAACAAAATAGTCTAATATTTTAACAGAACAGGAGTGACCTAAAAAGGGCATCCTCTAAGTCTCTGGAATTGTTCTAGTAAGGTCTTCTGAAAATTACAACTAATATAACTTATGGACCATAGTTAACAGTAATATTGCAATATTTTGCAGCAATGGCAGGAAGATATTATTTCAATTCTAAGGGAAAACAATAGGGGGGCAATAGGGGGTATGGGATTTTTCCTTTTGGAGTAATGAAAACGTTCTAAAATTGACTGAGGTGATGACAGCACAACTCTATGAAGAAGATGAGAGCCACTGAGTGTACACTTTGAATGGATTGTACAAAGCATGGGACAGAATACAGGGAATCCAGTGGTGAATGATGGACTGTGATTAACAGGACAAATATGAGATCATTCTCTCATGAACGATAACAAATATATAGTACTAATATAGGGTGTTAATAATTGAGTGAGGGGAAAAATATACCAAATGTAAGATATGGGGTATAGTTAGTAATATTTTGATGATGCTCTTTCATATTTGGTAACAAATATTTCACAACAATGCAAGGTGTTGGTGGTGGGATGTATGGGAGCCTTGTTTGATGATATGAATGTTTGTTTTGTAAATTCACAAATTTTACCATACATTAATTGCTTATATATGTTCATGTATGAATGATTTTTTTCAATAACACTTAATTTTTTTAAAAAAAGTCAATTAGAATAGCCATAACTTTGCTCACAGCTTTTCAGGTGTTTCTATTGTTAGCTTAAATGCTTGCTTTAGAATTACTCTACTTTGATCTGCCCTTTGATTACCCAGAACCCACCATTTTGATATGTAAAATTTAGCTAATTGAGGCTTTGCAAGGACACATTGCTGAATTCCTTGCTCCTTAAGTGGAAGAATCATACTGTATCAGAGATAAGATAAATGTAAAAAGACACCTTATGTTTTTCCATCTCATTTCTGTAACTACTGCTAATAATACTTATGGACTATTTGAGGATTTACAGGCATAATCTCATTTAATCCTCATAGCAAAGGAAATCATTATTACTATTATCTCCAGGTTTTTCCTTAGGAATGTTAAGTAATTGGCCAAAGGTCAGTTAGTCAGAATTGGAACCCTAGCTGTCAGATTTTCGAGCTCTATTATCTTATACCTACATTCTAAATATACTGTAGTATGTAATAAATATTTTCTGATACATCCTATAGACATAGAATACAGATTAAAATAAAGTATAATATGCAGCACATATTCCTTGTAAGCATACTGTAATTATTAATACATATATATATATTTAACTTCCCCAGCACCAATGCCAATACCAGTACCAATTCCCCCCTCCTTCTTCTGAAAAGGATTCTTAACACTCTTGTTGCATTATAGATTGGACCAATATATACTGAAGAGCTTAAATCTGTGGTTTTCAATCATAGATGCAAATTTATAATCATATGAGGATTTTTAAAATATATATATTTTTCATTTTTAAAGAAGCTTTAAATTACATAAACATTACATCAAAAATATAGGTGATTCCCACAATACTCCACCTCCTCTACTCCCATGCTTTCCCACATTAACATCTTTCATTGCTTAGGTACATTTGTTACAATTGATGAACACGTATTGAAAGATTTTACTAACCAAGAACTATGTCTTGTCTAGTTTCTTTCACTTGGTATATTTCCTTTTTTTCAACCTGTAATGGAAAATTATTAATATATTACTATATACTACAGACCATGGTTTGCTTGGTTGTAGTTCTGCCTGATATTAACATCTTATAACATTAACGTACATTCTTTTTCAATTTCAAGGAAAAACAATCATATATGCAATATTACCCATACTAATATTTCACATGAGGTTTCACTGTGCTATACAATCCCATGTTACACTCTTTAGCTTTCCTTCTAGTAATATACATGACCTTAGACTTTCTCTTTCAAACACTGTCATACTCACATATTAGCACTGCTAGTTACAAACACTAGGATGTGCTTTCACCATTTCTATTCATTTCCAAAGATTTACAAACAACATTTTTACCAATTCTGCATAAATTAAACCTCAGCTTTCCATTCTCTAACCTCAGTCTATTTTCTGGGGACCTGTATTCTAGTTATTAACTCCATGAGTTTATACAATATTTTTAGTTTATAATAGCACAATCATACAGTATTTGTCCTTTTGTGCCTGGCTTGCTTCACTCAACATAATGTCCCCCAGGTTGATTCATGTTGTTATATGCTTCATGACTTCATTTCTTCTTACAGCTGCATAATATTCCATTGTATGTATATACACCACAATTTGTTTATCCATTCATTGGTTGATAGACCCCTGGACTGTTTCCATCTTTTGGCAATTGTGAATAAAGCAACTATGAATACTGGTGTTCAGATATCTGTTTGTGTCACTGCTCTCAGTTCTTCTGGGTATATACTTAGTAGTGGTGTTGCTGGGTCACATGGCAAGTCTATATTCAACTTTCTTAGGAACTGCCAAACAGTCCTCCACAGTGGCTGTACCATTCTGCATTCCCACCAACAGTGAATAAGCCTTCCTACATCCTCTCCAACACTTGTAGTTTTCCATCTTTTTCACAGTGGCCGTTGCACTAGGTGTGAAATATCTCATTGTAGTTTTGATTTGCAATTTCCTAATCACTAGTGATGTTAAACATTTTTCATGTATTTTTTCACCATTTGTATTTCTTCTTTGGACAAATGTCTATTTAAGTCTTTTGCCCATTTTTTAATCAGGTTGTTTGTCTTTTAATTATTGAGTTATAGCATCTCTTTTTATATCATGGATATTAAATCCTTATTGGATATGTGATTTCCAAATATTTTCTACCATTGAGTTGGCTGCCTTTTCACCCTTTTGACAAAGTCCTTTAAGGTAAAAAAAGTGTTAAATTTTGAGGGGGTCCCATTTATCTACTTTTTCTTTTATTGCTCGTGCTTTGGGTATAAGGTCTGAGAAACCACCACCTACCACAAGACTTTGAAGATGTTTCCCTACATTTTCTTCTAGTAGTTTTTTGGTCCTGGCTTTTATACTTAGATCTTTGAACATTTTGAGTTGATTGTTATATAGGGAGTGAGATAGGGGTCCTTTCTGATTCTTTTGGTTATGAATATCCAGTTCTCTTAGCAACATTTGCTGAAGAGTTTTTTGTCCTAGTAATGAGGACTTGGTAGGTTTGTCAAAAAAACAGTTGGTTATAGAAGTGAGGGTCTATTTCTGAATTTAATTCTATTCCACTGATTAATGTGTCTATCTTTATGCCAATAACATGCTGTTTTGACCACTGTAGCTTTGTAATATGTTTCAAGGCCAGATAGTGAAAGTTCTCCCACATCATTCTTCTTTTTTAGGATGTTTTTGGTTATTCAGGTACCCTTTCCCTTCTAAATAAATTTGGTAATTGCCTTTTCTGTTTCTCAGAGTAACCTGTTGGAATTTTGATTGGTATTGCATTGAATCTATAAACCAGTTTGGATAGGATTGACCTCTTTACAATATTTAGTTTTCCAATCCATGAACATGGACTGCCTTTCCATTTGTTTAGAACTTCTTTGATTTCTTTTAGCAGTGTTTTTTAGTTTTCTGAATATAGGTCCTATACATCTTTGGTTAAATTGATTTGTAGATATTTGAGTCTTTATGTTGCTTTTGTAGATGAACTTTTTTCCTGATTTCTTCCTCAGGTTGTTCACTACTAGCGTACAGAAATATTACTGATTTTTGCTTGTAGATCCTGTATCCTGCCACTTTGCTGAACTTGTTGATTGGCTCAAATAGCTTTGTCATAGACATTTCAGAATTTCTAAATATAGGATTGTGATGGTTAGGCTAATATGTCAACTCAGCCAGGTAATTGTGCCCAGTTGTTTGGTCAAGCAAGCACTGGGCTAATTGTAATACAAGGACATTTATGGACTCTAGTCACCAGTGATTACATCAACATTAATCAGGAAGATTGCCCTCAGCAATGAGTGATGCTTTATCCAATCAGTTGAATGCCTTAAAAGAGGAAGTGATTTCAGCATTCAGAGAGAATTTCTCAGCTCATCTTTGGACAGCCAACATCTCCCAGAAACTCATCAAGGACCTTTATTGGACTTTCATCGAGCCCCTGGTTTGCAGCCTGCCTGCAGAACCTGGACTTGTACATCCCCACAGTCACATGAGACTCTTAAAAAATCTCATATTATTGACAGATATCTCCTGTTGATTCTGTTTCCCTAGAGAAAACTGACTAATGCAAGAATCATGTCATCTGTGAATAGTGAGAGTTTTATTTTCTCTCTTCCTATTTGGATGCCTGTTATTTATTTTTTCCTTGTCTAATTGCTCTAACTAAAATTTCTAGTACAATGATGAAAAAGAGGGGCATCCTTGTCTTGGTCCCAATCTTAGAGGAAAAGCTTTCAACCTTTCCCCATTGAATATGATGTTGGCTGTGGGTCTTTCATATATGCCCTTTACCATATTGAGAAACCTTCCTTCTGTTCCTATCTTTAGAAGTGTTTTAACACTTCAAACATCTTTTCTGCATTGATTGAGATGATCATGTGTTGTTGTTTTTTTTTTCCTTCTCTTCAATTTGTTAATGTGGTGTATTGTTAATTGATTTTGTTGTGTTGAACCAGGAATAAATCTCACTTAGTCACAGTATATAATTCTTTGATATGCTGTTGGATTCTATTTGCAAGTATTTCATTGCGATGCTTACATCTATGTTCATTAGAGAGATTAGTCTATAATTTTATTTTCTTGTAGTATCTCCATTTGGCTTTGGTATTAGGGTGATGTTGGCTTTATAAAATGTGTTGGTAAATTTTGCCTCCTCTTCAATTTTCTGGAAGCGTTTAAATAGAAGGGTGTTAATTCTTCTCAAAATGCTCAGGAGAATTCCCCTGTGAAGCCATCTGGTCCTGGACTTTTCTTTGTTGGGAGATTTTTGATGACTGAGTCAATCTCTTTAAATGTGAGTGGTTTGTTGAGTTCTTGTCTTGCTTGTAGAGTCAATGTAAGTTGTTACTGCATTTCTAGGAATTTGTCCATTTCATGTAGTTTGTATAATTTGTCGGCATACAGTTTCTCATAATATCCTCTTATGATCCTTTTTATTTCTGTGGGGTCAGGTGTAATTCTACCCTTCCCCCCCGCCCCCCGCCGTTTATTGATCTTCTCAAAGAAACAGCTTTTGATTTGTTGATTTTCTCTATTATTTTTTTCCATCAAGTTCATTTAGTTCTTCTCTAATCTTTATTATTTCTTTCCTTCTAATTTCTTTGGGAGTGGTTTGCTGTTTTTCTCTAGCTCCTCCAGGTGTTCCGTTGGGTCTTTGATTTTAGCTCTTCCTTGTTTTTAAATCTAGGTGTTCAGGGCTATAAATTTCCTTCTCAGCACTGCCTTCACGGTATTCCATAGTTTTGATAATTTGTGTTCTGGTTTTTATTTGTATCAAGATATTGACTAATTTATCTCACAATTTCTTCTTTGACCCACTGATTGTTTAGGAGTGTGTTGTTTAGCATCCACATATTTGTGAATGCTCTCCTTTCCCATCTATTTTTGATTTCCAGCTTTATTCCATTATGATCTGAGAAAGTGCTTTGTATAAATTCAATCTTTTTATATTTACTTAAGACCTCCTTTGTGACCCAAAATATGGCCCATCCTGGAGAAAGATCCATGAGCACTTGAGAAGAATGTATAACCCACTGAATTGGGATGCAACATTTGGGTTTATGTCTGTTAGGTCTAGCTCATTTATCATATTGTTCAAGTTCTCTGTTTCGTTGTTGATTTTCTGTCTAGTTATTCTATCTAATGATGTGAGTGGTGTGTTGAAGTCTTCACCTATTATTGTAGAGATGTCTATTTCTCCCTTCGGTTTTGCCAGTTTACTTCATACATTTTGGGGCGCCCTGGTTAGGTGCATAGATATTGATGACTGTTACTTCTTCCAGGTGGATTGCCCCTTTTATTAATATATGATTGCTTTCTGTATCTCTCATAACTTTTTTGCATTTAAATTCTGTTTTGAGGGTAGGGGGTTTGGACTATCCATGGAACTAGGGGAGGGCTGGAGGAAGGAAGGTGAATTCTGGGGACTTGTATGTCTATGGTTAAAACTACAATGGTGGGAATGTTCTTTTAGCAAATACAGCAGGGGAGGTTTACCGGTGAAGGGAGTCAGGGGTGAGGGGATATGTGGGAAAAGGCACAACTGGGGCATACTTCTGTGGAATATGGAAGTGTTCATCTTGCCATAGGGTGTTATCTCAGGGGGTGGAGACCCACACAATAAACAAGAAAATATTAAACTCCCATCCTGGGAAGTCCCGTGAAGTTCTCAACTGAGGAGCAAGGGTCTCTTGAAAACATAGGCAGTGCCTAATAAAAGAAGATGGAACCATATTTCAAGCCCTCAATATTAATTCATGTAACAATGAACTTCATTCTTCAAAAATGGCAACCTAGTGGTTACCATAGGTTCTGAGGGGAGGGAGAGGGAAGAATGGATGGAGCATGGGGCATTTTTAAGGCATTGGAATTATTCTGCATGATCTTGCAAAGACAATACAGACCATTATGCATTTTGTTAGAACTTATAAAAGTGTACGGTACAGAAAGTAAACCACAATGTACACCACTGACCATGGTTAGTGGCAATGCTTCAATATTTGTTCATCAATTGTAACAAATGATCCATACTCATGTAAGATGTTATTAATAGGGGAAAACATGAGATGGAGAGAGGGTGGGGTAAATGGGAATCCCCTATATTTTCTCTGTGACTTTTCGGTTACCTAAAGCTTCTTTGAAAATAAAGTGAAAAAAGTAAGACATTGGGGGAACATACAAATAAATTGTCACTGTACCTAAAAGATAACAGATCTTACAGGAATGAAAGACACAATGCAAAAAAAATTCAAAAAAATTTAATACATAATTTTTATTATCACTTTTATCTATTTATTTATTTGGCTTTGTTTTGGGGCAGGTTTTGGATTGCAGAAGAGTCACAACTGTGGCAGGGGAGGAAAACTGGTGTGGGGTGTCGGTGGTGGTAGGATGTGTGGGGAGGGGTCCACCTGGAGCGCGTCTCTATGGAATATGAATGTGTTCAAGTGGTCAAGTGGTCATGGGGTGTTGCCTTGGTGGGTGGAGACACACAATAACTGAAAGAATATGGAATTCCCATCCAGGGAAGTCCTCCTACATTCTCTAATAGAGTAGCAGGAATACCTAGAGTAAATGGGAAGTGCCTAGAGAAGGAGGACAGACCAATATGTCAGGCCCCTGATACTGATGCTTGTACTTATTAACCTTTTCTTGTGAAATTGAAGCTTAGCCTAGTATTACATATTGCCTAAGAGTTACCTCCTGAAAGCGTCCTTGTTTTTCTAATGTGGTCTCTCTCTCAGACAAACTCAGCATATAAACTCACTACCTTCCCCCTGGCATGGGACATGACTCCCAGTAATGAGCCTCACTGGCAATGAGAGATTATTAACAATCACCAACTAGCATTGCATTTGGAAAAAGACCTTGATGAAAAGGGGGAATTATTAAATACAAATTAGTTTTTGTGGCTAAGAGATTTCAAAGTGAGTTGAGAGGTCATTCCAGAGGTTACAATTATGCACATGTTAGGAGGATCTCACTGACTGCTGCAGTAAATAGTGCCTCAAGCAGGGGGGCTCCTGAGGGATTTAGAGCCATCTGGACACTATAGGCAAGGCAGACAACACCAGGAATTCACCACCCTGTCGCTGGGTTTTACCTTGGAAGATATGATAACCTATCCCCTCAATGTATTGGAGTTGGACTCATTTATAATTTTCCTACACATGGTTCTTCTGCCCCTTTTATTTGAACCTATAATTAGCAGTATACCCACTAAATATGTGTCCCAGAGACTTAAAACTTTGGTCTGTTCATATGCCAGTTGAGTGTTGAATCTCAGTAGAGTTACAACCAACACCTACCCTCCATTCATCAGACTCACCCAGGACAACTAACAAAAGGATGATGATGGATAATGCCAATTCCCCAAAACGTAGAGTATCTACAACTGTAAGCAAGCCAGTTCCACCCATCTTCCCCATGGAATCTAAGCCCCCTCTCAGCTAGAAGCAGAGTGGGCATCACCATCCTAAAATCCTCAAGATTGAGGAATGAACAAACATAAGGGGAATTGCAACTATAAATTAAAGAAGACTTATTATTATTCTAGTATTGGAAGAACTTGCAACATTGATATAAAGACAGTGGCTACCAGAGGTTCTGAGAGGAGGGAGAGGAAAGAATAAGTATAACATGGGATATTTTCGGACCATGGGCATTTTTCTGCATGACATTGCAATGATGGATACAGGCCATTATACATTCTGTCAAAACCTATAAAAATGTGCAGTGCAAAGTGTAAACCATAATGTAAACTATAGACCATGGTTAGTAGCAATAATTCAATATGTGTTTATCAATTGTAACAAATGCAACACCCTAATGAAAGATGTTAATGGTGAAAAAAGTATGGGAGGTGGATAGGACGAGGTATATGGGAATCCCCTATATTGTGATGTAACGTTTATGTGATCTAAAGATTCCTTAAAAATAATAATTAAAAAATCTGTTTTGTTTCTTGTTAGTATAGGTATGCCTGCTCTTTTTTTGGTTACTGTTTCCATGGAATATCTTTTTCCAACCTTTCACTTTCAGCTTATTTGTATCCCTAGATTTAAGGTGAGTCTTTTGTAGACAGCATATCGATGGCTCTTGTTTTTTTAACCCATTCTATCAGCCTATATCTTTTGATCAGGGAGTTCAATCCATTCACAGTGAATGATATTACTGTAAATGCATTATTTACTTCCATTATTTTATTCTTTGTGCTTTTTTTGAAAGGTTTATTTATTTTCATACACACACCCCCTGTTGTTTTGTGCTATTTGTTACATGTGTGTTCTTCTGTGTCTGCTTGTCTTCTCTTTAGGCAGCACCGGGAACCGATCCTGGGACCTTCCAGAGTGGGAGAGAGGCGCTCAATCTCTTGCACCACCTCAGCTCTTTGGTCTGCTGCATCTCTTATTGTCTGTTCTCTGTGTTTCTTTTTGTTGTGTCATCTTGCTGCACCAGCTCTCCACATGGGCCAGCACTCCACTTGGGGCCAGTTCGCTATGCGTGCCAGCTTACCTTTCACTAGGAGGCCCCAGGAATCGAACCCTGGACCACTAATATAGTAGATGGGAGCCCATTTGCTTGAGCCACATCTGTTTCCCATAATTTTATTCTTTGGATTTCATAAGTCATATCTTATTTTCACTTGTCTTTTTATTTTTTTTAGTTATGCTTTCTGCTGGCCTTCCCTTCTACACTCTCCTCCAAGCCTTTCTCTCCTTCTTTCTTTCAGGCTGTAAGGCTCCCTTTAATGCTTCCTGCAAAGCTGGATCATTTTTAGTGAACTTTCTTAATTTCTGTTTATTTGTGAATATTTTAAACATTTAGACAGTTTTGCTTGATAAAGAATTCTTGGCTGGCAATTTTCCCTCTTTCAGTATCCTAACTATATCATACTACTGTCTCCTTGCCTCCATAGTTTCTGATGAGAAATCCACACTAAGTCTTACTGGGAGCCCCTTGTATGTGAAGGTTTGCTTCTCTCTTGCTGCTCTCAGAAATTTCTATTTATCTTTGTCATTTGATATTCTGAGTAGTAGATGTCTTGGAGTGGGTCTATTCATATTTATATTGATTTGGGTACAATGTGCTTCTTGAACATGTAAATTCATTTCTTTCATGAGCATTAGGAAATTTTTAACCATTGTTTCCTGAAACACTCTTTCTGCCCCTTTTCCCTTCTCTTCTCCTTCTGGAACTCCCATGACATGTAATTGTTGTGCTTTGTGTTATCATTCAACTACCTGAGCCTCTTACTCCTTTTACTCTGTTCTTCTCTCTCTCCCATTTCAGCTGGTCTGCCTTCTGCATCACTTATTATTTCTTCTATCATTTCAAGTCTGCAGTTGTGTGCCTCTAATGCGTTTTTGGTTTCACCTATTGTGTCTTTCATTCCTATAAGTTCTGTTATTTTTCTATTCACATTTTCAAATTCTTCTTTATGCTTGGCCATTGTCTTCTTGATGTCCTTTATCTCTTTAGCCATATTGTCTTTAAACTTATTGATTTGATTTAGGAGATTTGTATAAACCTTGTTGATTAGTTGTCTCAAATCCTGTGTCTCATCTGGGGCTTTGATATATTCTTTTGCTTGGGCCATATCTTCTGTTTTCTTAGTGTGGTTTGCAATATTTTACCAATGTCTATGCATCTTATTATGATGGTGAGTTTACTCTGATGCTCAATTTCTCTCTCTTGCATAAGGATTTAGTGGCAGAAGCTGTGTATTACTGTCATTGTTTGATACTTTGGTTCAACCTGTTCTAACTCTTTAGGATTGTCCCTGTTTAGTTGCTCAAATCTGGACCATGGACCTAGTAATGGGTTGCAGACCCACTTCCAAGGGCCTTTGGAAGGGAGGCTGTAAAGGCCCCCCAAAAATGCTCTTCTTTATTTACTTTTAATTTCCTTACATGCACTTCCTTGGTCTGCCAGCAGATGGTGCTCTTCGGAAGCCCTCTCAGTTCAAACCCTGGTCAGAATGTGTTCACTGCATCCCCAGCAGGAACACAGGAAGGCTATTTTGAGCTTCTCAAATCAAACCTTCTCAGCAGCTGTTCTTCAATCTATGCTGGCAGCCCCCTCCATTTCTTGGATAGGAAATAATTCCACTCCCCTTTGCATCCTCAACAAACAGTCCCAGTCAGTAGAGAGGGTGTTTGAGAGATTTGGACCTCTTTAGTCCCATGCTGGCTCACAGGGCAAATAATGGCATGGCCCCACCCAGCCTGGAAGGGCTTGGCCACACAGCAGGCCAAATTTATTGACCAAAAGCTGAATCAGCCTTAGGTTGCATCCCCCTATCTCCCTTTTCCTGGGGAGGTGGATCCTTGCAGCCCCCTCTGTCCATAGCCACCAGCCACAGGCCAGCGTATTCAACATGTCTTTTCTGAGGGTGGGGGGGATGGAGGCTGGCATCTGCAGTTGTAGCTTTTACTCAGAGTTTTCCCATTGAGATTCTTTTCTGCCACTCACTATTCTGGCTGGTGTCCAAGTTTCCCCTGGTGTCCTAAACCCTAGGTCTTTTTTTTCCAGGGTATTTCTGGCCTGTCCTCTAACTATTTTTCTGGGAGAGAAGTGAGTCCTTTGTTTCTCTAATCCTCTATTTCTTAGAAGTCTCTCTCTCTCTCAAAATCTTGATGCCCTGTTCTACCTTGGAAATTTCTTATCTAAATATTCTGAGGTAAGGCCTGGGCATCAGTATTTTAAGAGTACCTCTTCCCACAGGTGATTGCAAAGATCCAATAGGGTGGATTACAACTGCTCTGAGCCAATTAATGTAGTTCCCTCTGTTAGTTGCAATGATTGTTGTTTACTGGTAGAGCTGCCTAGCTCCAAATGTGAATAGGAAAGCTCTAGGTCCAGGAGCTGCTGGTAGCTCTTTCTCTGTCCTGAGGAAAGTCAGTATAAGTATTCTCCAAGACAGAGGGGAAAGACCTTCAAAGACTGTGCAGAAAAAGCGAGTCTCATGTTTATAACTTATGCACTGTTAAAAGACAAGAAGGATGGTGGGGGGGTGGTAAAAGGGCAACAGAGTAAGTATCTCCAAGAGTCAGTTCATCCTACAGGGCAGTTAATAATCACCCAGAGCTATCTAAAGCACCTATTTGGGAGCCCCAGGAAAACAGAAGAGCATCCTGCATTATCCTGGAAAGATTGAAGAGATTGCTCATCTGCAGAGAAGATTTGTGAGTAGAGAACTCCATGCCACAGAGGCCAGTACCCATATTCCACTGGTGGCACAGGCTTCCTTGGGAGATATTACACGGCTGGAGTTGGAAGCTCCATTGCCCAAAAACTTGGGAGGAAGAGATGGCTGGCCACCGAATTCAGCTACTAATTAGTAAATTTGGCTGGCTAATAACAGCTAAAGTTTGAACCTATCCAAGTCAGAAAGAGGCCAGTAGCCTCCATTTTAACTCTGCCTATGGCATGAGGGGAACCAGGGCTGACCAAAAATCACAGTGAAGGTAGGAATCGGCTTCTTTCCACTCAGATTGTATCACAGCCCTAACCTAGGCTCCAGCCCCACTTCTGGCAGAGAAGATGCTGGGGGTGGGGGGAGGGAGGAATGTGCACCAGCCTTTCCAGCAACTGAAGGTACTGTCAGCTGACATAGACAGACATCTGGAGCTCCATCTCTGCACTCCAAAAGGAAAGGAGAGGAGCTGTGTTTCCTCAGCCTCTCTGGGCAACTACAGTCACTTTAGGCCCACACAAACTGGTTTCTTGAGTACCTTCTAATCCATCTCCACCCCTGCACCCCCCCTATAGGATAGGAGAGAGCTGGTGTTTCTTCAGCCTTTCAGGGCAACTTCAGGCGCTTTTGTCCTGCATGAACTCAACTGTTGGGCACCTGTGGCTCCACCCCCATCTGCAATAGGACAAGAGAGGGACTGTATTTCCCCAGCTTCTCTGGGTAACTGAAGGTGCATTCGGTCCCTACAGACTGAATAGTCAGAAACCTGTAGCTCCATCCCCACTCCCAAGTAGGATTGGATGGGAGCTGTGTTTCCTCAGCCTTTCCAGGCAACAGCAGGAACTTTTGGCCTGCACAGCCTGGCCTGGTGGGTATCTGTGGTTCCACCCCCACCCCCAATAGGATAGAAGGGGGCTGGTGGCTCCACAGTCTTTCTGGACAGTAGAAGGCACTTGCAGCCTGCACAGGCTGGACTGTTGGGTGCCTATGGATCCACCTTTATGCTGCAATAGGATAGGAAGGGGCTGGTGTTTCCTCTGCCTCTCCAGGCAACAGCAGGTACTTTTGGCCTACTGGGACTGAACTGTTGGGTGCCTGTGGATCCACCCCCACTCCACAATAGCTGAGGTGTGGGCTGCTGTTTCCTCAGCATTTCTGGACAATGGCAGGCACTCTCAGCCTGCAAGGACGGGATTGTTGGGTGCCTGTGGCTCCTCCTCCACTCGGGACTGTTGGGTGCCTGTGGCTCCTCCTCCACTCTCTAATAGGATAGGAGTGGGCTGGTGTTTCCTCAGCCTCTACCAGGGCAACTGTGGTCATTTTGGACCCACACAGCATAGATTGCTGCACACACCTGCATCTCCATTCCTGCGCCAGGCAGGGGAGGAAGGGACATAAAGCTTTATCAGTTTCTCCAGGCAACTACAGATGGTCTTGGCCTACACTGCTTGGAATTACACACAGCTGCAGTTTTGTCCTTACCCCTTGCGGAGGAGAAAGTTGGGAGAATCTTCACTGCTTCCTGCGGCAATATGGGCAGCTTCAGCCTCCACAGCTTACAACATCAACTATATCCTCAGCTCTTAATACACAACCAGCAAGGGAGAAAGGGCAAGAAAACACTAAAAGAAAGAAAGAAACTGCACCCAGATTCAATACATCTAGTAAGCCAGATGTCAAGACACCAACAAAAATTACAATCCATACTAAGAAACAGGAAGATATGGCCCAGTTAAAGGAACTAGATAAGGATCCAGATGACATAAAGGAACAGACACAACTAATCATAGATGTTTAAACAAATCTCCTTAATATATTCAATGAGATGGCTAGAGATTAAAGGTATTAAAAGACAATGTGTTAGCACAAAAAAGAATTTGAAAGCATATATAGAAAAATAGCAGATCTTGTGGGAATGAAAGTCATAATAAATGAAATTAAAAATAAACTGGAGGCATATATCAGCAGATTTGAGGAGGGAGAAAGAAGGATCGGTGAGCTTGAAGGCATGGCCTCTGAAAGACAACACACAAAAGAAGAGATGGAGAAAAGAATGGAAAAAAATTGAACAGAGCCTCAGGGAACTAAATGATGGCAAGAGATGTGCAAACATATGTGTCATGGGAGTCCAAGAAGAAGAAGAGAAGGGAAAAGGGACAGAAGGAATATTTGAAAAAATAATGGTAGAAAATTTCCAACCCTGTTGAAGAACATAGATATCCATGTCCAAGAAGTACAACATACTTCCATCTGAATAAATCTGAATAGACCAACTCCAAGACACATACAAATCAGAATGTCAAATACCAAAAACAGAGAGAATTCTGAGAGCAGCAAGAGAAAAGGAAAGCATAACATATAAGGGATACCCAATAAGATTAAGTACCAATTTCTCATCAGAAACCATGGCAGCAAGAAGGCAGTGGAATGATATATTAAAGATACTGCAAGAGAAATACTGCCAGCCAAGAAACTTATAGCTGGTAAAATTGTCTTTCAAAAATGAGGGAAAGTTTAGATTACTCAGAGATAAACAGAAACTGAGGAAGTTTATAACAGAGACCAGCTTTGCAGGAAACACTAAAGGAAGTGTCACAGTCTGAAAAGGACAGAAAAGAGAGGCTTAGAAGGGAGTCCAAAAGATTATATCAGTAAAAGTAACTAAAAGTATAACAAGAGTAGTGAAAATAACCCTCACTATCAAACCCACTTAACTGGGGCAGAACAGTTTATTCAGCAAATGGTCCTGGGAGAACTAGATATCCATATCCAAAAGAAACAAAGAGGAGCCATCTCACACCTTATGCAAAAATTAACTCAAAATGGATCAAATACCTAAATATAAAGCTCCTAGAAGAGAATGTAGAAAAACATCTTCAAGACCTAGTGGTAGGTGGTGCATTTTTAAACTTTACACTGAAAGCAGGAGCAATGAAAAAGCATGGATAAATGGGACCTCCTCAAACTTAAACACTTTTGTAACTCAAAGGATTTCACCAAGAAGGAAAAAAGGCAGCCCACATAATGGTAGAAAATATTTGGAAACCACATATCTGATAAGAGTTTTATACAACTCAACAATAAAAGAGCAAGCAATCCAATTTAAAAATGGGCAAAAAGGAATTGTGGGAACATGGCATCACACTGGGCAGATAAGGCTCAGCTCTCACATAAACAATGGAGAAAAAGCCAAAAGCTACCTGAGGGACCTGCCTTGGGGGTCAGCAGACTAGGACAATGCTTCACAACTCCCAGGAGGATAAGAGACAGAGAGACGAAGAAGCTGAAACAACAAACTATGAGTAACTAAACCTCCCAGCTGCCAGGAAAGGCTCCCCTCTCCCTCCCCCAAGATATTCAGTGGGGAATATCTGGCTCATTGCAGTTTGCTGAGAGGAGAACAGATGTCTTCCTCCCTGCCAGCTGTTACAAGGGAAAAAGGAGGGGAAGTCAGGGGGCTTTTCTTCAGTGAATTCAGACAGTGGAGACCACTTTGAATCTCAGCTCTGGCCAGATGGAAACAAAGGAAAACCAAGATAGGTACACCTCCGTGGAAAGGTGTGCCAACAAATGCCATCTGCTGGCCGGTCTGGAAATTAAATGGACAAAAACTGCTTTTAGAGATCTCTTTACCCCACCCTGGGAGAAAGTCTGTGCCCCTTTAGTGAGTCCCTGGCATGACTCTGGTAACTAAAGCAGGGAAATTTTAAAGACTTAGGATAAGTTAGACCAAATATCAAAGAGCTATGAAAAAATAATAACAATAGGCAAGAGAGAGAAATTGGCCATCAGAGTAAATTCAACAACATATCAGATGCCTAGACACCAGCAAACAAACTACAAGGCATACTAGGAAACAGGAAGAGATGACCCAGCCAAAGGACAAATCAAATATCCTGAAGTGATTCAGGATTTAAGACAATCAATGATAATCACCAACTCTCCTAAATCAATTTAAAGAATTGAAAGAAAATATGACTAAAGAGATAAGGCTATTAAGAAGACACTGGGTGAGCATAAAGAACAATTTGAAAGTCTGCAAAGAAAACTAACAGACCATATGGGAATGAAACATATGATGGATGAGATAAAAAAATACAGTAGAGGAACATAAGAGCAGATTTGAACTGCTTGAGTACAGAATTAGTGATTTTGAAGACAGAACATCTGAACTAGAAAAGACAGGAGAACAGAAAGAGAAGAGAACGGAAAAAATGGAACAGGGTCTCAGAAAATTGAATGACAATGTGAAACACAAAAACATATGCATTATCGGTGTTCCAAAAGGAGAAGAAAATGGAAAAGGGGTGGAAAGAATATTTGAGGAAATAATGACTGAAAACCTCCCTACCCTTAAGAAAGACAAAAATATCAATATCCAAGAATAAACATGAATAGACCTACACTGAAACACCCATTATTCTGAATGACAAATATCAGAGATAAAGAGAAGATTTTGAAAGCAACAAGAGAAAAGCAAAGCATCACATATAAGGCAAACTCAAAAAAGATTAAGTGCCAACCTCTCATCAGATAGAAGAGAGAAGATAGAAGATGGAAGAGAGAAGAAAGTGGCATAATGTGTTTAAGGTATAGAAAAAGAAAAACTGCCAACCAAGAATTCTATATCCAGCAAAGCTGTACTTCAAAAATGAAGGGAAGTCTTCAAAGACAAACAAAAACTGATAGAATATGTTCCAAAAGACCAGAATTACAAGAGATACTAAAGGGAGTGATGCGGCCTGCAAGGAAAAAACAAGGGCAAGAGACTTGGAGAAGAATGTAGAAATGAAGATTATTAGGAAGGGTAAAAAACAGAATATAGTATGTTATGTCAACTGAAAGCCAAAGGTCAAAATGGATGAAGTAAATAATGCTTTTACTGTTAAAACATTGAATGTTAATGGCTTGAATGTCCCAATCAAAAGACACAGACTGATAAAATGGGTTAAAAAATATAAGCCATTTGTATGTTGTCTAAAAGAGACTCACTTCAAATGGAAGGACACAACCAGGTTAAAAGTGAAAGGTTGGAAAAAGATATTCCATGTAAATTGTAACCAAAAAAGAGCTGGAGTAGCGATACTGATATCAGACAAAATAGATTTTAAACGTAAAACTGTTATAAGGGATGAAGAAGGTCATTATATATTAATAAAAGGTGCAATTCAACAAGAAGAAATGACTATTCTAAATATTTATGCACCTAACCTCAGTGCCTCAAGATATAGGAGACACACACCGGCAAAGCTGGAGGGAGAAATGGATATCTCTATGGTAATAACTGGAGATTTCAATACACCACTCTCAGTATTGGATAGAACATCTGGAAAGAGGTTAAATAAAGAAACAGAGAACTTGAATAATATGATAAATGAACTAGACCTAACAGACATCTATAGAGTACTGCACTCCAAAACAGCAGGATATATATTCTTTTCAGGTGCTCATGGATCATTCTCCAAGATAGACCATATGTTGGGTCACAAGACAAGTTTCAATAAATTTAAAAAGACTGAAATTATACATAACACTTTCTCTGATCATAACGGAATGAAACTGGTAATCAATAATTGACAGAAAAGGGAAAATTCATAAATATATGGAGATTCAACCAAACACTCAAACAATCAGTGGGTGAAAAAAGAATTTGCAAGAGAATTCAGCAAGTAATTTGAGATGAATGAAAATGAGAACACAATATATCAAAACCTATGGGACACTGCAAAGGCAGTGCTGAGAGGGAAATTTATAGCCCTCAATGCTTACATTAAAAAAGAAGAAAGAGATAAAATTGATGATCTAACTGCACACCTGGAACTAGAAAAAGAACAGCATACTAATCCCAAACCAAGCCAAAGGAAAGAAATAGTAAAGGTCAGAGCAAAAATAAACAAAATTGAGAACAAATAAACAATAGAAAGAATCAACAAAACCCAAAGCTGGTTCTTTGAGAAGATCAACAAAATCAGTAAACCATTAGCTAGACTGACAAAGGATAAAAGAGAAAAGACACAAATAAATAAAATCAGAAATGAGAGGGGGCACATTGCCACCGACCCTGTAGAAATAAGAGGTATCACAAGAGGCTACTATGAATAACTGTATACCAAAAAACTTGAAAATGTAGAAGAGATGGAAAAATTCCTGGAAACACATGAACCACCTACACTGACTTTAGAAGACATAGAAGACCTCAACAAACCAATCACAAGTGAAGAGATTGAAACAGTCACCAAAAACCTCCCAAAGATAAAAAGCCCGGGACCAGATGACTTCACACATGAATTCTACCAATCATTCAAAGATGAACTAATATTGATCTTGCTGAAGCTCTTACAAAAAATAGAACAGGAAAGAAAGCTACCTATCTCATTCTATGAAGCCACATCACCCTAATACCAAAACCAGATAAAGATACTACAAAAAGAGAAAATTACAGACCAATATCTCTAATGAATATAGATGCAAAAATTCTCAGCAAAATACTTGCAAACAGAATCCAAAAGCACATTTAAAGAATTATATACCACGATCAAGTGGGTTTTATCCCAGATATACCAGGGTGGTTCAACACAAGAAAATTGTTCAGTGTAATAAACCACATTGATAAATTAAAGAAGAAAAATTACATGATCCTCTCGATTGATGCAGAAAAGGCATTTGACAAAATACAGCACCCTTTCTTGATAAAAACACTCCAAAAGATAGGAATAGAAGGAAGCTTTCTAAATATGGTAAAGTGCATATATGAAAAACCTACAGATACCACTGTACTCAATGGTGAAAGACTGAAAGCTCTCCCACTGAGATCAGGAACAAGACAAGGATGCCCATTGCCACCATTATTATTCAATATTGTGTTAGAAGTTCTAGCTAGAGCAATTAGGCTAGACAAAGAAATAAAAGACACCCAAATAGGAAAGGAAGAAGTAAAACTTTCACTATTTACTGATGACATGATCTTAAATCTAGAAAATCCTGAAAAATGCACAAAAAAGCTACTATAATTAACAGACAAGTTCAGCAAAGTGGCAGGATACAAGGTTAGTATACAAAAATCAATAGCATTTCTATACACTACTGATGTGCAATCTGAGGAGGAAATCAGAAAAAAAATTCCATTTATAATAGTGACAATCAAATATTTAGGAATAAACTTAACTAAGGACCTGCATTCAGAAACTACAAAACATTACTAAATGAAACCGAAGAAGACTTAAATTGGAAAGACATTCCATGTTCATGAATTGGAACACTAAATACTGTTAAGATGTCAATTTTACCCAAACTGATTTACAGATTCAACAAAATCCCAATATAAATCCCAACAGCTTTTTTTGCAGAAATCAAAAAGCCAATAGTCAAATTTATTTGGAAGGGTAAGGGGCCCTGAATAGCAAAAAATGTCTTAAAAGAGAACGAAGTTGGAGGACTTCCACTTCCTGACTTTAAAACATATCATTTAGCTACAGTGGTTAAAACAGCATGATTTGGCATAAGGACAGACTGACCAATGGAACTGAATGGAGAACTCAGAAATTGACCCTCACATCTACAGTTAAGTGATATTTTTTTCTTTTTTTAAAAATTTTTACTGGGAGGTCCTAGGGATCAAATCCAGGTCCCTCTATATGGGAGATGGATGCCAAACCATTTGAGCCACATCTGTTCCCCCCAGTCAAGTGATTTTTGACAAGACTGTTAAGCCCACTCAGCTGGGCCAGAACAGTCTATTCAACAAATGGTCCTAGGAGAACTGAATAGCCATATCTAAAAGTAAGAAAGAAGACACATATCTCACACCTTATACAAAAACTAACTCAAAATAGATCAAGAGCTTAAATATAAAAACAATAGCCATAAAACTACTAGAAGAAAATGTAGGAAAATGTCTTCAAGATCTTGTGGTTGGTGGTAGTTTCTTAAACCTTATGTCCAAAGCATGAGCAACAAAATAAAAAATAGATAAATGGGACCTCCTCAAAATTCAACACTTTTTTACCTCAAAGGACTTTGTCAAAAGGGTAAAAAGGCAGCTGACTCAATGGGAGAAAATATTTGGCAACCATATACCTGATAAGGTTTAATACCCATGATTTTTAAAGAGATCATACAACTCAATAATAAAAAGACAAAGTATCTGATTTAAAAATGGGCAAAAGACTTGAAAAGACAACTGTGCAAAGAAGAAACACAAATGATGAAGAAATACATGAAAAAATGTTCAACATCACTAGTGATTAGGGAAATGCAAATCAAAACTACAATGAGATATAATTTCACACCTAATAGACTGGCCGCTATTAAAAAGTTGGAAAACTATAAATGTTGGAGAGGATGTGGAAAATAGGAACACTTATTCACTGTTGGTGGGAATGTAGAATGATACAGCCACTATGGAGGACTGTTTGGCAGTTCCTAAGGAAGCTGAATATAGACTTGCCATGGGACCTGCCAATACCATTGGTAGAGTATATACCCAGAAGAAATGAGAGTAGTGACACAAATAGATACCTGCACACCGAAGTTCAAAGCAGTGTTACTCATGATAGCAAAAATTGGAAACAACCCAAGTGTTCATCAACTGATGAATGGATAAACAAATTGTGGAGTATATACACAAAGGAATATTATGCAGCAGTAAGAAGAAATGAAGTTGTGAAACATATGACAACATGGATGAACCTGAAGGACATTATGTTGCATGAAGAAAGCCAGAAACAAAAGGACAAATAATGTATGATTGCACTATTATGAACTAAATATATTATGTGCAATATAAATATATTATATGAAATATGAATACGGGTATAATGCATATATAAGATCGTTTTTCCTTTGAAGCTGAACAAATGTAAGTTAATACTACAAAATATTAATATCAGACAAAAAAAAAACCCAAAAAACAAAATATTATGCTAAGTGAAGAAGACCACAGAGTACTACATATTGTATGACTCCATTTATATAAAATATAACTATAAATAAATTTATAAATATGAAAGGAGATTAGTGGTTATGTAGGTCTGAGGAAGGAATGCTAAGGGGTGTGAAGTCTTTCTTTCTGGAGTAATGAAATTGTTCTAAAACTTTTGAGATGATGAATGTACAACATTTTGATTATACTAAAAGCCATTGGATTATACACTTTGGATAGAATAGCCAGAAATAGCAGCTATGTACAGTGGGGGAAATAGAGAGATTGAGAGGTGAGGAATTTTCTTGTTTGTTTATTTTTTGTTTATTATTATTATTATTGAAATAATGAAAATGCTTTAAAAATAATTGAAGTGATGAATGTACAACTATGATTATAACAAATACCATTGATTGCACACTTTAGATGAATTGTATGCTTTATTAATATGTATCAATAAAATTGATTTGTTTAAAAAAATGGGCAAAAGATTTAAATAGATATTTCTCCAAAGAGGAAATACAAATATCCAAAAAAGCACATGAAAAAATGTTCCATATCACTAGCTATTAGGGAAATGCAAATCAAAAGGAAAATGAAATATCATCGCACACCGCATAGAATAGCCATTATTTAAAAAATAGAAAACAATAAGTGCTGCAGAGGATGTGGAGAAATAGGAACACTCCTTCACTGTTGGTGAGATTGTAAAATGATGCAAGATCAAGATGCCTTGATCTTTCATAATGATTGTAACTTTGTCACTCACATTGGTTTGGTACCCACCCACATCCTGTTCAGCCCGTTAATGCTTATTAATGAAAGAACTTGTGCCAACTACACCCCACTTACTAATTAGCATCCTGATGTTATAAAATATTAGAATTTCTGCAAATCAGAGAGGCAGTTGTTGGGTTGTCTAAGGTGACTGACCGCCTTTGTTTAAGCAAAGAGACTTTCTCTCTTTGAAACCCCAGTGTCTTAGAAATAGGTCTTTAGAGTATGTAGGGAGAAGGAACCTGCATTTACTTGGTATAAAAAATACATTGATGTGGAGCCAGTGGCCGCTGGAGGCTCTGGGGGCAGAAGAGAGAAAAGCAGTTGTAATACAGGGGCTATTTTGGGACTTGGGAATTAACCTGAGTGGCATTACAATAACAGATATAGGCCATTTTATATCATCATATAACATGCAGAAATGTGTGGGAAAGAGTGTGGTCTACAATGTGAACTATGGTCCATGCTTAATGGCAAAGCCCCAGGATGTGTTTATCAACTGCAATTAATGTGCCACACTAATGAAGATTGTTTATGTGGGAGATTGTGGCAGTGTGGGAGGTGGGGCATATGGGAATCCCTATATTTTTTGCGTAACATCTATGTAATCTAAGTATCTTTTAAAAAAATTAAATTAAATTAAATTAAATTAAAAAAATACAGGACTATGACCTTACCTATCAACCCCTGAGGGATGAGATTTATTCTATAAAATCTCACCAGGTGCTAGGACCAACTAGATTTTGTCTGTTTTGTCTGTGTGCATGTGTGTGTGTGTGTGTTTTAACTTTAAGCTGTGACCAAAGAGTGGGTGTGGATTGGGGGAGAGAAGAGGGAGAGGGAGAGGAAGAGGGGGTGGGGAAGAGCTTATAATTGGTCCCCGCATGAGAAACATTATTGAAAATTTGAAGAAAGAACAGTGTCCCTTTCCACAACAGTTTTTCCAATCAAAATTACTTTTGCTCTTGAGATTTCAGAGAGCTCTGAACTCAGAGTGAGCTGTAACCTTTTTGAAAACACATGTGGATAAAATAAAATTGTGAGAGTAACTATAGTGTTAAGAAATTAATCAAAAGCTGCAAAACAGTGATGATTCACTTTTCATAACAAGAACTAAAGTTGAATACCTTCCTAACATCATGATTGTGTTTAGAGTATATGATCTAAAGTAGAAATGTAGGCTTTAAAATCTGCTGTGCTGAATTCAAAATCCTGATTCTGCTAATGACCAGGCCTATGACCCGGGACTTTTGCTGTGAAATAGAGATAATAAAGTCTATTTCTTAGGGTTTCTAAAAGATTGAATGTGTTAATACATATGAAATTTCTGGAATAGTATTTGAATATAGGTTTAATGAATGTTATTCGATTTTCTTACTTCCTGTCCCAACCTTTTTTTTCCCTATACTTTGATTACTGAAAAGTTAACATCACTTTGAGTCTGTTTCCATATTTTATACACAATATAGTATAAGCATTCCCAATAGGCTTATGAGGGGTTACATGTTAATTACATTGTGAAATGACTTTAAAACATAGCAAGTCCAACAATAGTGTTTGTTTCTTTTAGGCAAAATTATGCAGGGAAATGGGCATTAATCCCCATCTGGGACGTTTTCTCATATAAATATTTCACTACTATAAATAGCTGTGAGTCTGAAGAGATGAAAACGGACAGAAAGTGTTAGCATACTTGTTTTTAATTTAGTTCAAGCATCCATCACTAACCAACAGGTCACATAGCTGTATGTCTAAATCGAGTCCCTGAATCTTCTCTACCACATAGCGAATGTGTCACAAGTTGCGAAAGGTTTAGTGTTACAAATTTGGAGTGATCACATTACTTCTCTGAGTGGCAAAATTGCTAGCACTCAAAGTCATACAAGATTAAATCAGAACAGACTTTGCATGTTAAGAGTTGATAGATCCATGCATGTTATAACAATAAAGCACAAGATCAATATACACTTCCGTACACACACTCAGCACCCTTCACATTTCTCTTCTCTTCGGATTACTCAAGTGCTATCTCAACATCCTTAATGAAACCAGACAGAGGCTGAATTACATTCTTTAAAAACTGGAACAATCACACATCAACTTGAATTAAGTCCCTTCCCTGTAGATCTAACTGGTGCAATATAGAACTCTGAAAGTACTTTTTGACCTCCATTTGTTATTCTCATTTGTTCATTCTGCTATAAATTTGACTGGATCTCATTATAATTTCCTTAAATGCACTAGATCTTGCATTAGTAAAAGATACATGAAATTGTTAAGCTAACGTGCTATCGCACTCTCCATCCTGGGCTCTCAGAGTGTGTGGTCCACAAGTCTGTAAATTTTCTGCCTGCCACTTTTATTAGGTAATAAAAGTGGAACTAGTTTGGAATGAGACATAAATGGACATCCACACCTTCCTCCAAATAAGGTGTATATGAAAGACATCTTCCATCACTGTTGGTGGTCTGCTTTCACAATGAGTTAAAGTGATGGCAGAAGACAATTTTCAAGGTTACCAAGCTGAAACCAGGTTACCAAGCTGGTTACCAAGCCAGTCATTAGTTACTTCCTAGAGCTCACTTCTGGGTCCTGTAAGACCGGCCACTATAACAGGGGTGTGTCAATAACCACAGACATTTTGCCTGGCTCTCAAACAATAATAGTGGAAAATATGCATAATAGTGAATAGTTGGTATAGCAGTTTGTATTGTTTATGAATTCCAAAAATAGATATTGGATTATGTTTGTAAACTGATCTGTACCTGGACGTGAGTAAATTATGATTAGGGCTTTGATTGGGCCACATCAGTAGGACGTTGAGCCACCATCCCCTTGGTGGGTGGGAACTCACAGATAAAACTACACAACAGAGCAGAGGAGTGAGTTGGAGTTTTGATGTAGAGTTTTGAGCTGGAGCCTGGGAAGTAAGCACTCAGAGGAGCAGAGCAGCTGAGCCAGGAGAGAATCGAGCCCTGGGGAGAGAGACAGAGCCAGTCGCCTGATAGTCTACAGCTGGCCTTGTGGGAAAAACAGTTGCTGAGCCCAGAAAGAAACGAGCCCCAGGAAGAGAGGAACCCAGGAAGCCTGAACCCTGGCAGACGTCTGCAACCATCTTGCTCCAACACTTGGCAACAGATTTTGGTGAGGGAAGTAACTTATGCTTTATGGCCTGGTAACTGTAAGCTTCTACCCCAAATAAATATCCTTTATAAAAGCCAACAGACTTCTGATATTTTGCATCAGCACCCTTTTGACTGACTAATAGAGTTGGTAACTACCTACATGTGCAATGGAGAATGGCTAAGAAAATTGTGGTTCATTTAGTTAACGTATGTTCTGAAGTCATAAAAATGGTAATGTTTATAAAAGAATATTTAACATGAAAAGCTTAGGATGATACTATTGTTTATTCATGTTTTCCCCATTTCCAAGCTTCCCAATTTCATTTTTTTTCATTCATGAAATGGATTACTTTTAAATAATGTCTTTATTGAGATATAATTTACACACAAGCAATTCATCCTTTAAAAGTGTACAATTTAGTGGTTTTTAGTATAGTCACAGTTATGCAACCATCACAACTATCTAATTCCAGAACATTTCCATCACCTCAGAAAGAAACTCCATGCCCATTAGTAGTCATCCCACATTCCCCCTTTCTCTCATTCCCTAGAAACCACTAATTTGCCTTCTGTCTCTGTAGATTTCCCTATTCTGGACATTTCATATAAAATGAATCAAATAGTATATGACCTTTTGTGCCGGGCTTCTTTCACTTAGCATATTTTCAAGGCATATGTTGTAGCATGTGTCAGTACTTAATTCCTTTTTATGGCCAAATAATCCATTGTGGAGATGTACCACAAATGTTTTTCATCATTCATCAGTTGATGGACATTTGGGTTGTTTCCACTTTTTGGCTATATATAATGCTGCTATGAACATTTGTGTGCACCTTTTTCTGTAGATGTATGTTTCCAGGTTTGTTTGTTTTTATTTGGGGGGGGTGGTGGTATATACCTAGGAATAGAATTGCTGGGCCATATAGTAATTCTATGTTTAACATTTTGAGGAACTGCCAAACTCTTTTCCAAAGTGGCTGCATTATTTTGCAATTATAGTGTTTGTAATTTTAAAAAAGTATTTAACAAAACTACCTTAAATTACCCAGTTTTGGCACACTGCAACTATGGAAGCTATAGATTTTTTGCCTTCTTGAATAGTAAATGTCTGAGCTATAGCAATGCTTTTTTCTTGAAGCAAGATTTAGCCCTTGTAACTTTTAATTTTTAAAGAAATTCTTAATTCTACCCATCACTATTGTAAATTTAAACAAAATTTGTAAAGTTCTCAGAGAGAGAACTGAAATATTATGGAGAAGTTAGGAAACAGAAAAAAATAGAACAAGAAAGGTAGATAAGTGAAATAGCCACTAAGCAATCAATATTAACTTTGCATATTTATGTCAAGGATGAAAAATGACATTGAGATAAACAACATTGACATTATTAAATGTCCCAAAATAGGGGTTGAAGAATAGGCTTTGGTATAAAATGGTATTTTTCCCTTTAGATAGCTCCTTAACGCAAAAAGAGGTAACTTGAAAATGAAAATAGATTTCACTAGATGTCAGTGCCTCTAACAGCCCAGTGTGTGAAAGACCAGCTGTTCTTCTCTGGTTTGTACATCCGCAGCAATAATGCTAAAGATGATGCCGTCCTTATTTGCTGACAGTTGTGTTGATGATTCAGGAGGCAAAATAGCATTTCTCTTCTGGGCAATGTTAATTATGGATTGCTGTCAGGAGTTCAAAAATAAATCCAGATCCTTGAAGTCAATGTCCCGCATCAATATACATAGCACACAGATAAGCATGAGAAAAGTGTGCATTTTGCGTGATGACCTTTTTTTTTTTTTTTAAATAAGTAAAAAAGACTCATGGTAGCTTTAGAAACCAAGAAGAGTGCTAGGTAATATCAGAACCAACAATTTGGAGATCTGTCTACCAATAGTTACTTATTTTTATTACTCATTTGATTCTTTGAAGCAGGAAAAACTATGTAATCTGATGCCCTCTTTTTAGGTGATATGATTCTGAGAAGTAAAACATGTAACAACTGGAAGAATAAGGATTTTTTTCTTTTTTCTTTTTTTTTTTTTTTTTAAGGTACCAGGCCCAGGGATTAAATCCAGGACCTCATACATGGGAAGCCAGCACTCAACCACTGAACTATATCTGCTCCCCAAGAATAAGGATTTTATTTCAACTTTCTGTAACTTCACCCTATCGTAGAACATTCAATTTTCAAGACCAAACTTCTGAACATAGTCCACCAACTGTAGTGTTAATTACACAAACAATAACTTAGGATTTTTGAAATTTGGGCCATGTGATGAACTGAATGTAGCTATATCATATAGTTCTTTAGGCAATGTGCATTTTCTGTTAGAAATTAATAAATGAGTGTAACCTAAAATATTTAGAACACTTGAATTTCGTTGCTTGGTTTTGGTAGCTATCTGGTAACTATCAAAAAAATACATGTAAATATTCTCACTGTCCTGATATTGTGATAATCAGGGTAGGCTAAACATTTGCAAAATTAGAAACCATGTATGTGTTCCCAGACGTAGTTTTTCTCCCTAGGTCTGGTTTTTGGAATGCTGGTGATAAACTAAGCCTGATTTATTATATGACCATCCTGTATGGGAAAAGACGGTAACTTTGGGTATCTTTGGTCAAGCTTTATAGATATAGCAGGGGGACGGATGTGGCTCGGGTGGTTGGGTGTCCATCTCCCATATGGAGGGACCTGGGTTTGATACCCGGGAACTCCTGGTAAAAATTTAAAAAAAGAAAAATATAGAAGGCACATGGGCCACCAGGCCCTGTGCATGGGTGCGCTACCAGGCCCCACAAGCAGGTGAGCCGCCAGGCCCTGCTAGCCATGCAGCAAGATGATGACGTAATGGGAGAGTGACACAAGGGAGAGCCAAGATGAGACGCACCAAAAAACCAGGAACTAAGGTGGCACAGGTGGTAGGACACCTCTCTCCCACATCGGAGGTTCCGAGGATCAAATCCCAGTGAAGACAGGGGGAGAAGGATGAGAAGAGAGGGCAGGAAACGGACACAGAGTTGTCGAGCGAACAGACACAGAAACAGCAAAAATGGGGGTAAGGGGTTAAAAATGGATAAAAGTAAATAAATCCTTAAAAAATGTATAAGGGAGGAAGATACAGACTATAGTTGGTAGTAATGCTTTGACGAT